>CAUYQU010080157.1:0-132570 GCA_963574635.1 Cheracebus regulus
ATAAAATAGACTTTAATAGTAATAAAGACTAAAAGAAACAAAGAAGGATATTACATAATGGTAAAAGGATCAATGTAACAATAGGAGTTAAAGATTATAAATATATATGTACCTAATAAAGGAGGACCCAGATATATAAGACACGTTTTTATTGACTTACAAAGAGATTTGGACTCCCACATAATAATAGAGGGAGATTTTGACATCGCATTGTTAATTTATATTATAGCCATTCTGAAAGTGACTATATAATAGGAAGTGAATTACTCTTTAGCATTTGTGTAGTATCTTACAGACCTAAATGAAATATTGGTTGACTGTCTGTTATTTTCTTCCCTTATTCCTTCCTGTCTCTGTTGTTAAGTACAAATGACAGCATAAAAAAGGTTTCTAATACCTTTTAAAGATTGCATTCCAGCCTGGGCAATAGAGCAAGAATTCTGTTCTCTCTCCCACTTTTTCTTTCTTCTTCTTTTTTCCTCTCATTAAAAAAAAAAAAAAGTGTGAGGCAAGAGACATGGGTTCCAGTCCTGGATTTGCCACCACCTCATGTACCATAAACCTCAGTCTCCTCATCTGTAAAATAAGGACATTGTATGAGAAGATTAATAAGGTCCCTTGCAATGCTGAGGTACAAGAGACAATAAGGACTAACATGGTGGGTCCTCAACAAATCCATTTAATATTTTTTCCCTTATACAAGACAAGTCTAAGTTCCCTTTATCCCTGCGACTGAATTACAACTTGAGCATATTTACTACATAATCCTCTAAACTCGGCAAGCTCGCTGGTTAAGCAGCAAGAAAATATCTCTAAAAAAAAAAAAAAGTACTGCTTTGGAATGTGTGGAATATAAAAACTTCACGAAATAATTTGGGATTGTCCACGTAGAAAACTGCAAGGTAAACTGACAGCAGACTTTATCTTATCAAGGACAGATGTCATGACATAACAAAATATTATTGTCAAAATGCTTAGGGAAAATAGGTATTAACTTAGAATAATATACCATGCTAGATTACTGTTCTAAGGTGGGGTTAAATAAAGAGTCATTTTCAGAGAAACAAAGGTTGAGAGAATTTATCAACTTGAGAAAGAACTCATATACTTGAGGAAATAGGAAATTTAATCCTAAAATACAAAGTGGGGTTCAAGAAGGAATGATAGTGAACAAAGAAATCTGTAAACATGTTTATAACTCTAAGAAGCACTGTTCATTTGTTTGTTTTAAAGAAGATCAGTTAAGGGGTTGTTTAAATAACAAGTAACTAAAATGCTAGATGACAACAGTAGGAACAAAGGGATGAGGAGAGACTGAAATTATAAAGTCCAAGTTCATTTTATTAGGAGGAAAATAGACTTAGGTTTACCTTAGCCTTTAAGCAAGTATGCTTTTCAAAATTTAAGAGTGACTCTCAAAGAATAGGAGGAAATGTAGGGTTTCTTTTACATGAGAAAAAAAGATTAAAGAACACTAGATTGCTCTACTTTTGCACCGCAAAAGAACATATCAACAGAGTAAACAGACAACCTACAGAATGGGAGAAAATATTTGCAAACTATGCATCTGATGAAGGTCTATTATCCAGTATCTATAAGGAACTTAAACAGATTTACAAGAAAAAAAAAAACAACCCCATTAAAAAGTGGGCAAAGGACATGAACAGACACTTTTCAAAAGAAGACATACATGTGGCCAAGAGGCATATGAAGAAAAAAAAGCTGAGTATTACTGACTGTTAGAGAAATGAAAATCAAAACCATAATGAGATACTATCTCACACCAGTCAGAATGGCTATCATTAAAACGTCAAAAAATAACAGATGCTGGCAAGGTTGTGGAGAAAAAAGAACACTTATATGCTGTTGATGGGAGAGTAAATTAGTTCAACCATTGTGGAAAGCAGTATGCTGAATCCTAAAAGAGCTGAACCCAGAAATCCCATTACTGACTAAAATCCCAAAGGAATATAAATTGTTCTATCATAAGGACACATGCACACAAATGTTCACTGCAGCACCATTCACAATAGCAAAGACATGGAATCATCCTAGTGCCCATCAATGGCAGATTGGATAAAGAAAATGTGGCACATATACACTGTAGAATATTGTGCAGTCATAAAAGAGAACAAGTTCATGTTGTCCTTTGCAGGAACATGGATGCAGCTGGAGGTCATTATCCTTAGCAAACTAACTCAGAAACAGAAAACCAAACACTGCATGTTCTCACTTATAAGTGGAGCTGAATTATGAAAACACATGGACACATTGGTGGGAGCAACACACACTGAGGCCTGTTTGGGGGAGGGAGAGGATCAGAAAAAATAACTATTAGGTACTAGGCTTAGTACCTGGATGATGAAATAATCTGTACAATAAATCCTGGTGACATGAGTTAACCTATATAACAAACCTACACATGTACCCTTGAACCTAAAAGTTTTTTTAAAAAGAAAGAACACTAGATTGTTCTAATAAAGAGCAGGAAAGAGAAAAAATAAGCTAAGAAAAGGCACAATAAACAGAAAAAAAACCAAAATATAGTAGAAAAAGCGTAGATATATCAGTAATCTCAGTAAATGTAAACAGGTTAAACTAGTGTGTTCAAAGATGGAGGCCTTCAGACTGTTTTTAGAAAATAAAATTCATCTGTGTGCAGTTTTTAAGAGAAATCCCTAAAACGTGATAATGCTTAATGGTTGAAAGGTATGGAAAAAGACAAAATAGGTAAAGACTGACATTGCCAGAAAAGCAATATTAAGACGTAAAAGCTTAATTTGGAATAAAGAAGATCACGATTCAATGACTAAAGAGTAATTCACAGTAAATCAATAGCAATGCTGAGTCTGTATGTTCCTAACAAAATAGACTCCTAGCTTATCAAATAAATTGGACAATTCTACCTTAATAGAAGATATTTTGCATGCCTCTTTCAGAACCTGATCAAATATTGGTAAGAATATAGACATTTTAAACAACATAATTAACAAGCTGGATTAAAGGAGACCTATATGGGAACATGTATTCCTGAAATAGAGAATTTACATTACTTTCAAGCAACATCGAAAACACTGACCACATATCAGACCAAAAAAGAAGTCCCAGGAAATCCTAAAGAATCAAGAACACAAACACATTTTCTTTCTACAATGCAATAATATTAGACATCATAGACAAACTACTGAAAACCAATGACAAAGAAAACAGAATCAACAGCCAGAGAAAAAAGACACATTAAAAACAGCAACAATAATTAGAGTAACTGTTGACATCAAAAGCAGTGAAAGCCAGAGACAATGTAATGACAGCTTTTAAAAGCTCATCATCTAGACCAGACTCAGTGGCTCACTCCTGTAATCCCAGCACTTTGGGAGGCCAAGGAGGGAGGATCACTTGAAGTCAGGAGTTTGAGACCAGCCTGGCCAACATGGCGAAACCCTATCTCTACTAAAAATACAAAAAAAATTAGCCAGGTGTGGTGGCACATGCCTGTAGTCTTGGCTACCTGGGAGGCTGAAGCAAGAGAATCTCTTGAACCTTGGAGGCAGAGGCTGTAGTGAGCCGATATCGTGCCACTGCACTCCAGCCTGGGTGACAGAGCGAGACTCTGTCTCAAAAAAAAAAAAAACAAACAAAAATCTCATCATTTAGAATGTTATATCTAGTAAAATATTTGTAAATGTTAAAGTGAAATAAAAACATTCTCAAGCAGATAAAAGCTGAGAATATTTGTACCAGCAGAATTGACTACAAAAAAAAATGCTAAAGATTTTACATTTTTAAAAAGTTTAAATCTAAAAATGCTAAAAGTTCTTCAAAGGGGAAATGATATCATTTGGAAATTCAGACCTATGGGAAAGAAGGAGCAGCACTGGAAATTGTAAATATGTAGGTAATTATAAAATGCTGTTTTTCTAAGTTTGTTAGTTAAAACAAACAATATGTTATGGAGGAGGGTTATAATATAAGCAGTAGTAAAGTATGTGACAACAATAGCACAAAGAAAGGGCCAAGGTATAAATAGAATTGTACTGTGTTGCCAGGTACATACATTATCCATGAAGTAGTACAATATTAATTCAACATAGACTGTGACAGGTTAATATTAATTCCTGGAAAAGATATTAATAGGCATAGATAAGAAGCCAACAAAGAAAAGAGAACAAATACTAAAGATTACTTGATTCACACACATACATGAAAGACAAAAGAACAGAGAGGACAAATAAAAACCAAACAGAAAGGTGATAGACTTAAACCCAGTCATATCACTAATTAGATGAAATGTGAATGAATTAGCCATTCCAATTAATAGGCAGAGATTGTCAGACCAGAAAAAAAACAATAACAACTGAAATCCAACTATATGCTATTTTCAGGAGAGATACTTTAAGCATAAAGACAGAAGTTGAAACTTACAGGTGAGAAAACTACATACCATGAATGAACTAAATATAAGAAAGCCAATAAAACCAAATCAATATCAGACAAAATTGACTTCAAGACAAGGAGTATTACCAGAGATAAAGAAGTCCAATTCATAATGATAGAAAGAACCAATTCATCCAGAGACCTAGCAATCTTAGATATGCATGCATTTGCTAATTAAAGTATATATAACACTGAGTGAATTGGCAAAGTTGTTCCCTGCTTTTTTTTGTGGAGGAGCTTCTATCCTTCCTGCTACTGTTATACACCCAGGAATGCTGTGATGATGGAGATGGTTTAAATGCTGTTTATACATAGTTAATTGTATATGCAATGTAGCTAAATGGTATGTTTTTTCCTGCCATGAAACTATATTTGGATTTCAGGTGATAATTGTTTGTTTCTTCTTAAATTTGAAAATAAAAATGTTACTGTTTTTAATGACTGTAATCCCTAGTTCATGGACCATATTTAGATATCTCCTTTGCAGATTTCTCTAGTCAAGAGTTGTTGTCAGGCATGTGAACCAGAGCAACTTTATCTTATATAAGAGCTGGGTAAAATGAGGCTGAAACCTACTAGGCTGCGTTCCAAGACTGTAAGGAATTCTAAATCACAGGATGAGTCAGGAGATCAGCAAAAAATACAGGCAAGAAAGACCTTGCTAATAAAACAGGTTGCAGTAAAGGTGCTGGCCAAAACCCACCAAAACCAAAATGGCGGCGAGAGTGACCTCTGGTCATCCTCACTGCTACACTCCCACCAGCGCCATGACAGTTAACAAATGTCATGGCAATGTCAGGAAGTTACTCTATATGGTCTGAAGAGGAGAAGCATGAATAATCCACTCTTTGTTTAGTATATCATAAAGAAATAATCATAAAAATGGGCAACCAGAAGCCCTTTGGGCTGTTCTATGGAGTAGCCATTGTTTTTCTTTACTTTCTTAATAAACTTGCTTTCACTTTGCACTTTGCATTTGACCTGAATTCTTTCTGGTGCAAGATCTAAGAACCCTCTCTTGGGGTCTGGATCAGGATCCCTTACTGCAACATTGTGACTTTAAAAATAAGCTGGGTCAACAACCCAGTACAGTCTATGGTCATGGCCATAATATACCCTGCGGTGGGGTTATCGGTTATCGCTTTGATGTTTCTTTCCATGTATCAGACTATAGTTGGTCCATGCATTGCTAAAATCCTGACATTAAAGCAGAGATAGCAATCAGTATGCAATTTTGATGCTCTACCATGGTAACAATCACACATGACAATACTGTGATTGAGTCATCTACTATTAAACATTTACCAAAGTTTGTGCTCCGAAGTTTAATTTGCCATGGAGTTGTTTGGAACACTGAATTAAATGCAAACTATAGGAAGACTGTCATGTTTACTTAACAAAATGAATGAAAGGAGACCTTTAGGAAAGGAAAAGGAAAATTAGAGATTCTCTGAATTCAAAAGAATCCCTGTCAGTGATCTCAACCAGCGATTTCCTAACTTAATGAATACACAACTCACCTGCAAAGGTTTTTAAAGTGCAGATATTTGGGTCCCATTTTCAGAGGTTAAAATTAATGGCTCATGTTAGGACCCAGGAATATAAATTTTAAACAACCTCTCTAAGATTATGATGCAAGTAGACCTCAGATTACACTTTTAGAAACAGTAATCTAGTTTCAACATATCCTACATGACAGGTGGGTTTCAGAAAGTTTATCCTCATTCTGAGCCAAGTCTGCCTCTGACTTCTGTATGTTCAGGCTCTTCCTTCAGAAGCTATATAGAATAGCTCAAACATCTCTCATATTTTAACAGCCTTTCATATTATTCAACACAGTAATCTGGCCTCTTTAACAACCCCCAATTTTTTTTTCCAGGCAAAATACTCCCAGTTACTTTGGCATTTTCTCAAATAGTATGATATTTATACACATCACCCACCATTTGCTGTGTGTGTCTAAAAAGGCAATATGAGAGCTAAAAAATATATTTCAATTTATCCTCATCATCAAAAAATACAATGAGGGCCATTACCTCTCCTTGTCTTTATGCTTCTTAACAGGTACTGTACGTCCTCTTTGTCTTCTTTTAAAAGTTGTTCTGGCTATTCTAGGTCCTTCAAATTTCCATTAAAATGTATGAGCAATTTCAAGTTGTCCAAAAGAGTCTGCTGGGATTTTTGTTGTATTGCCTTGAATCTATACATCAACTTAGGTAGAATTAGTATTTCAATAATATTTATTCTTAAAATTCATGAACAGAGTATATCTCTCAATTTATTTGGATCTTCTTTGTTTCTGCCATGTTTCATGGGGTTTATCCCCCAGTGGTTCGTATCTTGATGCTGTTGAAAATTTTAAAAGGAAAGTTTGCATGTTGCTAGTATTTTGAAATAGAATTAATTTTTGTATGCTGTGTCTTGTAACTATGCTAAACTTATTGGTCCTATTAACTTTTTGGTAGATTCCATAAGATTTTCTATTTAGATGATAATGTCATCTGCAATTAAAGACAGTGTTACCACTTTTACAATATGGATGCCATTGATTGTTTTCTTGTTTTATTTCACTGACAAGAACTTTTGACACAATGCTGAATAGAGTAGGGAGAGTGGACATCCATGCCACCTTTTCCTAGTCTTAGAGGGAAAATTTTCAGAATTTCACCATTAGGTGTGATGTTAGTTATAGTTTTTTGTGGATGCACTTTATAAGGTTGAAAAGGAACCCCATTGATTCCTTCTTGGCTGAGAGGCTTGCTTTTCTTTTTGTTTGTTTTTAAAATTAGGAACAGAGTAGTGATTGCCATACTTTTTCTATAAAGGAACAAACAGTACACATTTTAGGCTTTCTGGGACATACATTGTCTCTGTCTCTTCCTCCTCCTCAGCTCCTCCTCTTCCAGCTCTTCTTCCTCCTCCTTCTTCTCCCTCTTCTTTTTCTCCTCCTCCTCCTTCTCCCCACCTTCCCCTCCTCCTTCTTCCTTCTTCCTTTTCCTCCTCTTCCTTCTTTTTCTTCTTTTTCATAAAACTGTTTAAAAATATAGAAAGACATTCTTAGCTCATGGGCCATAGAACTGTAGTTTGCTGACTCCTGACCTAGAGATTTGTTATACCTACAATTTCACAACTAACACTAAGGACAATAGTATCAAATTGCTAAGGTTCCATCTCTTCAGTTTTGGGATAACAAAGGAATGGAGTGAACTGACAACCTAACTTTACTCTCTAAAATATATTACTTCTTGTTAAAGTATTCACATGAAGTGATCATAATCTTGTCTATATTGACTCGTTAACATTGAAAATTAAGACTAATGGAAGAGGATATAGGTATTATAAACAGTATTTCATAATTAGAATGTTTACCTTACTCAACTACAAAATTTCTAGTCATCAAAGAGTAATACATTCTGTTCCCTGTTGGTCTGGATGGACCAGCCACTAAGAATCTCAATTCTTTTAGTTCCTTTACCACTGCAAATCTGGATGTTAAAACACTCATCTGTACTCACAGACCAACTAAATGAAGTTGAAGGTTTTTTGTGATCTCTTAGACTCCTATTTTTTTGAACTACTTTGTCTTACACAGGAGATCTGCTTTTCTATACCAATTTACTTGTATAATTAGAATAGAAAAATCCAAAAGAACAATATACTTAACATTTTCCCCTATGCTTTTATATTTTAAGAAATATTTTCAGCAGGACTAATCTGAGCTCTGAAAATAACCTTACCAGAACAGGACATTTTTGAAAATAGTTTCCACCATCATTTGCTTGTTTGTTTTGTACTTTTGTTCCTTTTGGTATGCAGCTCTGTGAATTTCAAAGCATGTAGATATAAGTAATTACCACCATAAAAAGCACACATGCATCACACCCCAAGAAACTCCTCCATGCTGCCATGCTATATTCACAACTTCCCGGCTCTTCCAACCCCTGGCAACCACTGGTCTGTTCTCCAACACTATAGTTTTGTCTTTTCAAGAATGTCATGTAAATGGGATTATAGTATAAACAACCTTTTGAAATGGCTTCTTTTACTCAGCATAATGTCTTTGAGATTCACCTAACTTGTTGAATGTATCAACAGTCTATTCCTTCGTATTGCTGAGTAGTATTTCATTGCAGGGATGTACCACAATGTGTTTAATCATTCACCTGTTGGGCAACAGAACACTTAGATGGTTTAACTAGTAAAGCTATTATGAGCTTTCATATTCAGCTTTTTGTGGAAACATATATTTTTATTTCTCTAGGATGGACATTCAGGATTGAGAAAGCAGGATCACCGGTAAGCACATGTTAACTTTATAGGAAACCGCCAAACCACTTTCCAAAGTAGCTGTATCACTTTGCATTCATGCCAGCAATGTATGAGAGTTTTAGTTTCTCTATATCTTGGTCAACACTTGGTATTACCAGCATTTTTATTTTACTTATTCTAGTAGGTATGTAGCAGTATTGAATCGTGGTTTTAATTTGCATTTCCCTAATAGCTAATAATGTTGAGTATCTTTTCATGTGCCTATTTGCCATACCTATATCCTCTTTGGTGAAGTGTCTGTTCAAGCCCTTTACCCATTTTTAAATGTTGTTGTATTTTTATTGAGTTTTGGGAGTTCTTTATATATACTGGATATAAGAACTTTGGAAGATACGTGATTTGCACTATTTCCTCCTGCTCTGCAGCTTATTTTCTCATTCATTTGATCATGTCCTTAACAGAGCAAAACCTTTCAATTTTGATGAAGACTAATTTATCAAATTTTTATTTTTTGGATGGTATTTTTGGTGTTATTTCTAAAAGCTCATCATCTAACCCCAGGTCATAAAGATTTTCTCTCATGTTTTCTTCTTGAAGTTTTGTAGTTTCATGTTTTATATTTAGAGCTAGGCTCCATTTTGAGTTAATCTTTGCATAAAGTGTGAAATTTAGGTCAAATTCACATTTTTACATAAAAAGACAAATTGTTCCAAAACCATTTATTGAAAAGACTATTCTTTCTTCGTTGAATGGTTTTTGTCAATTGCCTTTGTCAGGGATCAAATGGCCATATTTGTATAAATCTATTTACAGAACTTATTTTGTTCTGATTCACTTGTCATCTCTTCACCAATTCCATTCCACTGTCTTGATTACTGTAACTTTATAGCAAGTCCTAAAAAATTTTACTTATACTGAAAGAGTCCAACATTATTCTTTTTTTCAAAATTATTTTAGCTCTTCGAATTTCTTTTCTCCCATATAAATTTTAGCACCAACTTGTTTATATCCACAAAAAAAGATGCTGGGATTTTTATTGGTATTGCTTAAAATTATAGCTCACTTTGGGAGAACTGGCGTCTTTATTAAGTCTTCCAAACAATGAACACTGTATGTCCCTCCATTTATTTAGATCTTCTTTGATTGCTTTCATCAGCATTTTGTAATTGAACATGTAGCAAATATTGCATTTAGTTATGATTATTATATAGCTACAGTTGCTAGATTTCTATTTTATTTTTAGAGCTATTACAAATGGTATATATTTTTTAATTTTAGTTTTCAATTTTCATTGCTTCTATATATAGAAATACATTGATATATGTATATTGACCTTTTATTCCCACTATCTCTTTACAGAATCCATTAGAAAATACTGCATAGTTTCTCATGTTACTCACTCTCAACAGAGAAAGTAGAGCATTAGACCCCTGAGGCTAGGACATAGCATAGAAGCAGGACAGGAAGGAAGAATGGTACATATGGAACAACCTAGGCTTTAGGTAAAATCAGACAGCTCTGGGATCCTAGCCTGTCTTCTCAAATGTGTAACTTTGGGCAGTCCTTTTGTGTAGGACTCGCATACTGTAAGTTCTCAGCAAGCATTAGCTTTCCTTGATGAAGAAAAGATGGAAAAACCTAGAGCTGTCATTTTCAGATTTTTTTTCCTTTTTAAGCACTGGAGCTCTTTCTTTAAACAACAGTCGATATGTCAAACTCATAAAAATGGAACTGCTCTAGCAGAGTGGTAGTGTCCTAGCTGTACTTGTGTGAGTCTACTTCTGAACCTTACCCTCTCTCTTCAGCAATGCCGACTATTCCCTAGAATATCAAGGAGCACTGTTTGAGAAAAATTGTTTGCAATATTGATATAGGAGACCCTGTGAAGTGGCCAAACTCCACAGGGTCAGAGAATAGCAGTATGTACAGCCTTGCTACTCAAAGTATAGTTTCTAAACCATCAGCAACACCTGCATCCCAGGCTCATCTTAGACAAACTGATTGAGAATCTGCATAACTGTTATAATCATTAAGCTGATCTGTGATCTGTGCACACCTTAAGAGTTTCAGAAGCTCTGGTACAATGTGGGGAGTAGAGAGAAAGCACACGATAGAGTCATCACAAAATGTGAGGCATACAAAAGAGTGCAAATAAATTTTGCCAAGGCTCCATTCCATCAATCCTCTTTAGAAATGTAATAATTTGTGTGCTGTTATTAGCATTTCTCAGATGTCTTCAAGGAGTATGAGTTTATTAAAAGGATAATATGTTTTACTTATCTTTTTACTTTGACCCTTCAGATCCATTTTTGGATTTCTGAATTATCTTTTTATTATGTCAACAACCCCCACCGTCATGTGGATTTATGGCTTGTAATTATTTGTATTAAGAAAAACAAACTTTCCAGCCACAAACAGAAAATCCATAATAATCTAACTCTATAATGTGAGTTGTTAGTAAAATATTAGCTATTTGCATAAAATGGTACTACACAGAAATTATAAAACAACATAGAGAACACCCAGGCAAGAATCTCTTCCACAAAAGTGGTTCTGCAGCTTTCCAATCTAACTCTGGTGTTCTTTTCATAAATGATTGATTTTTTTCACATCTGAATACTGATAAATCTATAATCAAGCTCTGATGTTAATATTGTGCCAGGATGAAAAACAGAATAATAATGACACAGCAGGGTTACAACATTGAAAGAGAAATTGGGAATTAAGCATATTGAAAAGGGGATTTATTATCTATTTCTTTTGTGATCTGACCTGGAGTCCAGAAATTATGGCATCCTTCCAGTCCCTTCATCTATAAAGTTTGGATGAGTTATGATTTTCAAACTATTCTATAGCTATGAAACCCTTTGTGCATAGGAAATGGTACGTGGCAGCTCTATGTGTGAAAGAAATGAAAAAGGGACAGCAAGCTGATGTGGTGAGCCAGGTTTAAAGCGCATGGGCAAGTTTCTCAGGTGTTGTTGAGCTCTGAAATGGGACAGTGCTTGAAAATCAGTTGATTTAAGACAGCTGGTATTTACCTAAATTATTTTATATCTATTCTTGATTTTTAAAAAATTACCAATTACAAAGATGAGGGGACTCTCTGTTAAAGCAAGTGGGCCCTGGCTATCACTAGGTTGACATCAACTATATCAAATACCATTGGTTCTTTCTGAGCAAGACATTTGCCATTCTTCCTCTCCTTGCAGTTTCCGCAGCAACTGTCCTGGCTTAGGCAAACACAATTCCTGCCTGGAAAATTAGAACAGCCTCCCAGATAACCTCCCCCTCCCCCTCCAATTTTTGGGAGACAAAGCCAAGGTTCATACATACCAAACAGGTAGGACATCCTATAGTTTGCTCATGGCTTTGTTATAAAGGCCCACTACTGTGGAGAGCAGAATTCAAAATCCCTTGTCTGCCATGAAGAGTTCTCCGCCATTTCATCTCTACTCAGCTTTCTCTTTTTCATTGCTCCCTTTGGCAAGCACTATAATCTAATCAACAGTAATTATTCCCTCTTTCTAATCTGCCAGCTACCCAGTGTCTTTCTCTCACTACTCCATTTGCCTATTACATCTTATCTTTTCTCTATATTGTCTAAATAATACCCACCTTTCAAAGACTCAGTTCAAATGCCACCTCCTCCCTGAAGTCCTTCCTGAGTTTCTCTGTCCTTCCAAAGTTCTCCCCATCCCTGCCCCTCAAACTAATAATCACATTATTACTGTATATATGTACACCCCACTCTGAGCAATTATTCAGTTCTGGTTTGATTATAACTCCATACATCTAGTTCATTTTATATTATTATTGCTTTCATTGCTCTCATATTGGCTCTTTAGAGGATGCATCATATCTTATTCAATTCTGTATATCTCATGTTGTGTAGCATATGCCAAATATTCAGCAGATATTTGGTGAAAAATGATAGTCTGCCTTTTACAATATGATGATTGCCTCCCTGAGAAAATCCATTACAAAAACAATTGTATCAATAGGAAAAGGGGGTTACAGCTATTAAATTTAAGTCCATAACACAATTATTTTTAACATGAATTTCAAGAATCAGGTTTTGAAATAACTCTACATATATTTTGTTACTGTAAGCAGATATGTATTGAGTAAGCATAACTCACTAAAATAACTTGTTGAAATGCACTCTTCACTTGCATTTAACTCGTTCATCAGGAGCTTCTTGATCTCCTTTATTACCCTTGATCCTAAACTTGGGCTTTTGCTTACAATACAGTTGCTAACTACTCACAGTGAGCCAAATATAGGGAGGGTAACTGAAAGAACAGGATGAAACAGAGAAGTCAGTTACCCCAAATAATTATGAGTTTCTTTACTATGCACAGGAAATTTAAACTATGATATCATAGTCCCCCCTAAACAGGAAATATTGAGAAAGAGAGAAAGTTACCCCCACCGACCCCATTTCCATTGGCATTCTGCCCTCCCTTCCCTTGGGTATTGTTGAGGGCCTTTCTCTCTCTTCAACTCATCTATTTCCCTCCTCCCAGTAGGAGAAAGAGTAGGCTGACTGGTCAGGGCTTATGTAGTACATGGGTCATGGTTTTAGCTGTGAGCAGTCTGGGTACCACAGCTCTTCAGCTCCTTTCCACTCCCAGGCCCACAGCTAACTGGATAAATGAATTTGGAGCCTGCTTCTCAGATGCAGTCAACCTGTAAGGGAGATACTATGGCTTGGATTCAGGAGCATATTAGAAAGATTTCATGCTGGCCTCAGTTCCAAGCTGTGTCCTCTAATCCAGACATTAGTAGACTCTGCATTTTGAGGGATGTGGGTATTTTTCCTACCCACTGCAAGATCTATACTGGTTCCCTTTGGCCTGCTATCTTTATACCTATTCTCTATCAGAACATGGAAAGGAGGGGAGGTGAACCTTAGGCCTTCCAGCCTCTGACACAAATAATCCCTTGCATTTGTGAAACATTTCATAATTTATAAAGCACGTTTATTTCCAGTAGTTTGCTTGATTTTCACAACCCTGAGAACTACCTAGCCTTGCCCATGAACTTTTCAGTGGCAGAAGATCCAAGTCACTGACATCAGGAAAATGTTCTCTTTATCCATCCTGAAATTGGCCTTGGCAGTGACTTGAAGATTCTTTCTATGCTGTTTCTTGTGAGCTATGGCTGGGAATTTTCTTTAGCAACATCCTCAAGCAGAGCTTCCCTATAAACTGGGGGACAAAGCAGCATAGAGTAAGATGCCCATAAAATGCATGTGAGATGAAGTCATGGGAGAAAGAAGTGTCACTTTTAGGTGATTAGCTTGGAAATCCAGCAGCCAGGGCAGAAATGATGGACAAAAAAGAGGACCTGAAAAAGCAAATCCTCATTCCCTGATTCCTCTGACTTCCGGGTGATCAGGAGAATCTAATTTTAAAATCTGTAATAAACTATATCATATGCTGGTAGTAAGGAAGAGTTGAGCCTCTTGGAGTCTATTTGAAGAAGCTGATGATACCTATTGATACAGACACTGGAAAGCAGTTAAATATTTATGAACTTTAATCCACGTATGGCTAGTGTTCCATCATTGGAACACTAAGCTAGTGGGAGTTATTTATATCCAACTGCTCAAGATCATCACCAAGGTCTGATTTTTCACACACAGAAAATTGCATAAATGGAATTATAAAACTAACCATAAATGGGTTGATTCAAATAGGAACAAAACTGTCTCCTATTTTCTTAATCCTCCCCCAAGCTAATACATACTGCTGAGGCTACCTAAGACAGAAACTTGAGCCACTTTTCCATTTATTTTCCAAAGCAAGGAGGACCCTTCTGAAATTGTTGCTTGGCAACCTTGAATTCAAATCTTCACCATTGGAGGCCACTCATGTAATCCGTAGACAAGACTCCAAAGTCTTGACTCACATGATCAATAGGTATCATCGTCCTCCTCAAATAGTCTTCCAGTTCTCCAGGTGCCTCACTCAACATTTCCTCACTATCAGAGTATACTACAGTTTATTACAGATTTTAAAGCACATCAGTGAACACATGTCTTTTAAAGCTGGGCTCTTGAGCTCTGGCTGCTGTCCTTCTGGTGGGTTCCACTTGGCATGTTTTTCCTCTGTCTTCCAGGCTAGCATTTACCTGCACGGTTTTCCTGAGTTCCTCCTATGTGGATTTCTCATACAACACCTTAAGGAAGAAGAAAAGAAAATGAACACTTATTGAGCATATATCATTCTCCAGGTAGGATGTCACATTTATCCTTACCCCTTATAGGAAGTCAAGGCATCACATGGCATCTCACATTTATAAAATGGTCTTCCTTTATAATTCATATAAATTATTACTTCACTTAATCTTCACAATGTTTCTGTTGTGAGAAGGGCATGAATCACATTTCAGATCATGTGAAAAACTGAGATCCAAAGAGGCTGATCAATACAAAGAGAGTTTTGAAAGAGCTAACACTTGCACCCAGATTAGTATCCATTCCAGCAAGTTCTGAAAGACTTACTTCCACATAAGACCCACTCTGAAGACATGCAAATAATGTAGACTTCAGCATCATGCAGATGAGGCAGTTCAAATCCTTGCTCTGCTATGTTCTAGCTCTGTGGCCTTGATTAAGGCTTTTAACCTCATGCAGCTCTGGTTTCCTTATCTAAAATGGAGAAAATAATGCCTATCTCATAAAATTGCTTCATGATTTAAATGAGACATATTTTGTTACATGCCTGGAGCTTAATAGTTTTCAGCAAACAAATGATCATTTCCTTTTCTATTGATCTTCTAGAGCAGATCATCATAAATGGAGGCATAGATAAGTGAAAGGTCCTGGGTCAGAATCTGGAATTATATAGCCAGCAATGTGAGTACATGTTTATCAAAAGGGGGAATGCCCTTTAAAAGTTGAAAGATGTTCTTCCAGAATGTATGAATCTCAAAATGTATAATTAACCATTTTATCGAGCATTTTCCTCATGCAAGGCACCATGTTGGGTGCTGAGGGGATATAAAAACATGGTCCTACCTTCAGAGCGTGATCTTTGGTCTGCCATGAACGTCTATTCTTCTTCCAAAGACAACTGTAGAAGGAAGCACAGATTCTTAGATTCTAGGCTACTCCCGTGTCTCTAAGCAAGTATTCCATCATTGTGTGGTTTCTTAACGAGTTTTCCTAAAACAGGGTCAAAGCAATAAAAGATAAAGTTTAAAATTTAAAAGAAACCTTTACAATCTTCCATTTATAGTACCCCTGGCAGTCTCTCAGAAGCAGGGTTTGCTGGGTCTCTCTCAGCGCTTGTCTTCTGGTCTTAGAGGTCAGCCAGGCCTGCTTGTTCTAACATGGTTTTTTAAATTAGTGGGTCATGAAGTCAATTTAGTAAGTCTTGACCAGCATTTTTTAAATAAAAAAGGTAAGACCAGATTAGAAAAAAAAAATAAAAATGCCTTGTATTTATCCTCAGTAAACTTTTTTTCATGGAATATTAGCCTGTATAGGATATTTTTTACTGTGGGTGACCAAAAATGTTTGAAAAACATGTTCTAAAAAACAAAGTCTTACAAATTATAAGAGCCAGGAGTGTTTGTGGAATAAGTGGCAGATTTCAGTCTTTAGGTTTAAGTCTAGCACTTTAGAAGCTGTTTTATTCTAGGCATTGCTATTAAAATTTATGTAGCTGACATTAGATAAATGGTCTTCTTTTCTGTTGGCTATCTGAACCAATCAGGTAGATTTCCCCCTGATTTCATATTCATCTGTACCACCACCACGACCACCACCATCTCCTCCTATTTCCACAGAAGAATCTCTCTGGCAGGGCCCCTAGATCTAGTCCCTTATAGGCTGAAGCATCCTTGCTCTTGTTCTCTGCATCTCCTGATAATGGATACATAATCAGTCCATCACCAGAAATAACTTAATCTAACTCATGACTGCTCAGAAATCCATATAGAGTTCAAAAGGTAGGGCAGATTTCGTTGACATTCTTATTCTCCTCAAGCCACTCTTTGCTGTGTTTCTATGTTTCTGCCTTGTATGGATGCCTGGGAACACCTTCTTTCCTGGGATTCCCTCCCTTTCTTCTTGGATAATTCAGTTTTGTTCTGCCAATATGCCTTATACTCTAACCAGCCAGCCCCAGAAGCTGTTACCATTCAGATCCAAATCAACAGTTTTTTTTCCACTTGGATCTTCTCATGCCTTAGAGTGGAATTTTCTTAAAACTAAAACCTTTCTCTGGCTGATACTGCTCACTCCTCTAGACATAACTCTAATACACTGTTATTTTTTAAAGGGACAAAAGACATGAAGTGGACAGAGCACTCCATCCTGCCATACTTATCTCATTAGACTTGAGATGCGTTTTCTGCATCACAGGAGGTCCTCACATTGGAAAGTCTGTGAGCTGACAATGAAATGTCTAAAGAACCCGTGTTTTTATCCTACTGAATAATGTTTGAACCAAAAGATACTTAAAACATAGATACACATGAGTTTCCTCCCAGTGTCCTATAGTCCTATAGTTGTTCAGAGAAGGAAGTGTTGGTGATGACTAGAATGACAACAGAAGTCTTCGTGGAGTAGACGAGGCTTAAACTGAACCTGGATAGGTGGGCAGAAGCAATGTAAATAGAGCTTTGTATCCAAATAGGACAAATAAACATAGCAGAAAGGAATCAGGAAACCCTGTGTGAATGAATGGACCAGGCTGGTGGGATGGAGAGATGGATTGGAACTCTGTAGCATAAAAATGCAGATTAAGACCAGATCCTCAAGGAAATACTTCAATGCCAGGAAAAGAACGGAAGCCTTGGTTTTTAGCAAATGAAAGCCTTGATTTTGAGCCAAGCTTTCTGAGCAAACCAAGGCAAATGAAGCCTTGATTTTAGGGAGATTAACATTCTAGTTTGTGGAGCAGGATTTGGTACAAAGAGACATCCAGCAAAGACAGACCATAGAAGCAGCCACTACAGTAATCCAGACTTGAGGTAAACCAGGACACCAACCAGAGTGATGCAGTGAGAACTGAAAGGGAAGCGTAAATACTAAGGCTTTTACAAGACAGTGTGCCATCAACTTGGGGCAATCTGATCAGCCACATTATATTTATGTGTTCCGTCTTGAACCAGTTAATTTGCCCTTCAGATGTATTTTTCCTGAATATGTAAATTCTCATTAAGATACATGCCATATGCCTCCTTTGAAGCTAAGTCAGATCCCACCTAACGCTGGCCTTTACCTCTTTTTTCTCATTGGGTAATCAGCTCACTGAAGCAGATGTTACTTCCCGACTCCAGAGATGCCAACAGCCTCAGAAAGAAATGGATTATAGAACTGGGGTCTACACTCAGCATGATCCAAATATGGAAATCAAACTGAGGCCTTCTTAGGCTCTGTGCCTGGCAGTAAGAATGAAAAAGGGCTTAATGTTGGGCCTCAAAAGACACTGTGGTTACCAGGGCTTAGTGGGCACATTTACTTGCCCACAGAACGTCTCTGCCAATTAACACTAATGGTGTGCTTTCAATTTACCTTCATGGATTTATTTGACAAGTATTTACTGGCTGCGTACCAGGCACCAAATAAGGCAGTGGGGATAAAAAGATGCAAAGGGCACAGTCCTTACCTTTGATAGAGTTTTCTGCTGTGTGGGGGGAGACAGACCTATAAACAAGTAAGCAGTATTACACTGGAGTGCTCTGCCCTCTACTTGTCCTCTGAGCACCCAAAACTGTAATAATTGGATGCTGGAGAGAGAGAGAGTTTGGGATTAAGGTCTTCACATTGCATACTTTTCAATAATCACTTAAAAGGCCAAGAAGCCACATATAAATACCTTACACTAAACCTTTTTATTGAATAGAAGCAAAAATGAAAACTAGCTGGGCATGGTGGCTCACGCCTGTAATCCCAGCAATTTGGGAGGCTGAGGTGGGCGGATCACCTGAGATCAGGAGTTTGAAACCAGTCTGGCCAACAGGGTGTGAACCCATAGTCCCAGCTTGTCAGGAGGCTGTAGCAGGAGAATTTATTGAACCCAGAAAATGGAGGCTGCAGTGAGCCGTGATCAATCCACTACACTCCAGCCTGGGCACAAAACAAGACTCTGTCTCAAAAAAAACAAAAACATAAAACAAACCAAAAAAGAAAAGAAAGAAAACTGAAATCAGCAAGTCCTCAGTCAAGTCTGCTGGCAGGTTTCCCCAGCATTATTTTGCCTTGAGTCTTTATTTAACTGGTGTGGTTACACTGTCTAACGTTCCTTATTTCTCAGAAGCCTTGAACTTCATGATGTGGAGGACCCTATTCTCAGTTCCTAGAGTGAGTCAGACTGCCCATGCTTAGTGGTGGAGAATTCCAACAGTCAGCAATAGGTTCAGTGGGAACTGGAAGTAAGATAGCCTGAGCTCTTAGTGAAATCCTTATGCAGGAGTTGTGAAAGTATAGTCTAGTGGGGTTTTGGTCTGGGAAGTTTGGGAGAAATGAATAGCTTGTTTGTGAACATTTAATCTGCTCTGTGAATTATAATCATTTCTTTACAGTTAGAATCCTGTCCCTCAATAGGTATTTCTTCCCAGGGACCAAAACAGAAGTAAATCTTTGGAAAAGGTCAGCCCAGGATCACCAAGTAAAGCATAGATTTTGTTGTTAGTCATTTAATTTATGCTCATCTGTAACAAGCTGTTTGTCTTTGCTAAGAATTAAAGCCATATATCATTACGAGTCTTTCCTTTTGTTTTACAGTATTTTTTTTTCAGTTAAAATGAGGTGGTTTCTAGTGGTGAAGGATATGCAAAGTTGAGGCTACAGAGGGCTAACAAAAGGGATGTGGACTGGAAACAAATGCTGTAATTGTATTGGCTGTAAGGATTATTTTTAAACTTAGGAAGAAAGGAAGGTATTGAGAACTTTTTTTGCTGTTTGTTTGTTTTAATAGAAACTGTAGATAGCATGTCTCTAAATAGTTTTAGGCTAGTTTCTTTGAAAAGTATACTGCCTCCTTTCCTTTCTCATATCCTTGTTAAGTTTTGCTAAATAATAATGCGAAGGGCCAAAAAAGCTTTTAAAGCTGATTTCCTTAATTTTGTAATTCCTTGCCAGGAACCAGAGGTCTGATTGTTCATGCCCTCTTCAGTCTCCTGGCTAATGAAAATATAAAATAAAACAAATTCACATGCCTCTCATCCCAACACACACACACACACACACACACACACACACAGAGAGAGAGAGAGAGAGAGAGAGAGAGCACATGAGAGAGCCTAGTGCAAGACAGCACCACAGAAAACATGTTCACATTAACTTAATTGCACTAAAACTGGAAGTATTTAGAGGAATAATAAATCTTATTAGATTATTTTCTTGTCCTCAAAGAGAGGTGCCTGCCGATCAACAGCCCTTTACAGAGAGTTAAGTCATACCTCGCCATTGGGCCCGTTGGAGACAGGACCTGGATCTCGGGCAGCAGCCAAAATCTGCCCATGGAGGCTGGAAATGCTGAGGTGAAATCACAGGGCTCTGGTGTTCTGTGCTTTTCAAGTGAATGTAAATAATTCAACAGCTGTGTTTCACTCCAGTGGAGTCCCCCAAATATTCACCCACTCCACAATTCATTTAAAGGGTTACATACCTAAGTAATTAGTGAATTATCCATTTCAGCTTGTGTAGCCAGGTGCCAGAGGTGGTCTTATGCAGATGTCAGGTGATTACTTAATAGGTTGAGTTGAGGCAACAATCTAGTTTCCCTTCTTGCTGATCTTATGACTTTTTCTCTGTTAATCAAAAGATCCCAGATAATTGTATGAATCACCAAGGCACTGGAAAACATCAGCACAACACATGTTGAGCCTAAGGTGCCCAAGGTCCAAATTATTTTCTAGTAATAGTGTTTCCACCTAGTTGAACATATTAAAGCATAACGTACCAGCCTTCCAATAAGTCTAATCTGGCTCTTCCTGGGAGGAGGAGAGAGAGAGGAGGAGGAGAGCAAGAGTGATAGCAAGAGAGAGAGAGAGAGAGAGAGAGAAAGAGAGAGAGAGAGAAAGAGAGAGAGGAGAGAGAACACCATTCTCTTTATTCAAATACAAAGGGTTTCATTTACTTTCACATTCCTTGGAGTTCTACTCAAGTCAAGCAGAGGGAAGGTTAAAGACTCACTCATTCAGGCCCAGTGTGGTGGCTTATGCCTATAATCCCAGTACTTTAGGAGGCAGAGGCAGAAGGATCGATTAAGGGCAGGAGTTTGAGACCAGCCTGGCCAACATGGTGAAACCCCATCTCTACTAAAATACAAAAATTAGCTGGATGTGGTGGTGCAAACCTGTAGTCCCAGCTACTCTGGAGGCTGAGGCATGAGAATTGCTTGGATCCAGGAGGTGGAGGCTGCAGTGAGCTAAGATTGCACCACCACACTCCAGCCTGGGCGACAGAGCAAGACTCTGTCGCAAACAAACAAAAACAACTCATTCAATAAATATTTTGGGGGTACCTACAACATTTAAGCCATTACAAGTTGCTGGTGGAACAAGACAAATACAGCACTTGGTCTCATAGACTTCCACAATCTGTGTTCTTCACCCAGGAGAAGGGCTAGATTCAAATTATGCACAAGGAATTACAACAAAATGAGGTATGTACTAAAAATGTGACCAGGGAAGTAAAGGGCCTGGGAATGCAATATGAAGAACATTTGAAAGAAATTGGGAAGTTTAGGGATGTTGTAGATATTATTCTCTGTGGTTCAAGAGGATATAACCAAGACAAAAAGGTGGTAGATGTCAGTTCAATATAGAAATGGTATAACACCTAGAGCCATCCCAAACCAGCATAAACTGCTTTGAAAGGTGGCAAGAGCTCTACTCTTGTGTTCAAGTAGCCACCATCTCAGACATCACTACTCAGTGGTCTTGTGGAGACATTTTTGTTTTTCGAGTCTTGCTCTCTCACCCAGGCTAGAGTGCAGTGGCACAATCATAGCTCACTGTAACCTTGAACTCCTGGGCTCAAGCCATCTTGGACTCCCAAAGGGCTGGGATTATAGGTGTGAGCCACTGCGACCAGTCAATGTGGAGACATTTTTCATTAGGCAAATGTTTGCATCAGATGACATCTAATGAACCTTCCAATTTTGTGATTCCAAAGTTCTATACACCCGATGGCCAGTGACCACAGAAGTTACCAACTCCATTAGGCAATTCATTCTCCAACCTGAACATCTGAAATCCAGTCAAGCAGAGGACTGGAAGAGACTCTTTATTGCAGGTGGAACAATGTAATATAGCAATAGAAACTGCTCTCTCTTCTTACCTTCCTCTTACCAAAGATTCACTCTTAAAGATCATGCCTCTGGGGAGGTCGTCACTGACCAACAGTTTTATGGAAGGGGTTTTCAAAGTTGAATAGTAATTTGTTCAAAGATACATAGTTTGTTGATGGCAGAGCCCAAACAGTAAGTTCCACTGTTTGAGTTCAGTTCCTTGTCTATGACAGATAGAACACAAATGGTAGAATTTGAATCATGCTCTGAAGAGCAAAATGATGGAAATATTTGACTGTGTCTGAGTCACATGCTGAGCCTATGACATGGATTCATTTAGTCCAATTTCCAGTACTTGTTTAATTCTAGAACGTTCCAGCTGCAGTTTTTGGAGTTGCCTAGCCAAAAGATTCTAAGCAGAAAAACCCTAACCTTCTTTCCCTCCATGTGCAACTCTTCTTTTTCCTCCTTTCTTCCAATTTTGACGTTCCATGACTATTTATATAATCAGACACTTTGTTTCAGAAACAGTACAACCAATGCCTTTATGAAGAAATACCCTGCAAGTGCTCAAAATCTCAAAACACTGTTCAAATCTCTATTCTCCCTCTTTTTTTAATGAAAAGAACAATTAAAGACATTTTAGGGGGAGGATCTGGCACACAACACTGTTAACCACCTTTCAGGGTGTTTTCTTTGGAGAATATGATTACAGCTGTTCAAACTTTAAATTATTTACATTGAGCAAAAACTTTGATTTTTAAAAGTCATATGACTTTATATAAACTAAAAAATGGCAAAGAATCAAAACTTGGCATTTTTCATGGACACATATTGCCCATGGGCCGTAGCCTCTGAAGGGTGCTTGCTGGGGCCTTGGGTTGCTGGGAAATGATAAACGAAGACGAACAAGAATTTTGCCTAGTGAGTCATATTGGGTTGCAGCTGAGTTTGAAAACAGCAGGTCGTCATCAGAAAGGTTTATGTGAAATCTAATGAATCAGAAAGAGAAAGCGAGGGGAAATGGTTTCTTTTCATACAGGGCCAGATTCTCATCTGATGTAAGTCTTGGAGAATTAGCCGACATATGGAAATTATCCCCATGTGGTCATATGGGATAGCAGTATGAGGAATTGTTAAAGGAACAGGAATATTTAGCATTGAAAAGAGAAGATCTGGGTGGGACAGAGCCCTCTTTTCAAATATTTGGAAGGTTAGCATGTGAAGAAGGGAGTATTGTGTGCTGCTCTCAAGGGCAAAACAGGGTCAGTGGATAGACATTGGAAAGACAGGCTGTGGTTTAATATTCTCCTGTTTCCACTAGGGCCTCAGAGCATGGCTGTTTCCTCACAGCAAGACAGGCTCCTGTGAGGGGACAGAAAACTGTTTGTGGAGCTCCCCCTGCCGCCGTCCCACTGGCAACTGAGATGGGAGTTGAGGAGACTGACCCAGCTCTTGGACTGACAGTAGAGTTTCAGCCTACCCGGCATGGCTTGACTCCAAAGGCAACATCCATATTCAGTTGAGGCAAGCAGGCAGCAAGGAGAATGGAAGGCACCCGGGCTTTAGAATTAGGAAGGTCTAAGTTGAAACCCTGACCCTGTCATTTATTGTCTGTGTAAACTTGGGAGAGTTGCTTGGCTCCTCTGAGCTGCCGTTTCCTGATCTGTTCAACGGGGATAACCTCACCTGTCCTGTTAGACATCTGTTGTTTCTGTCTACTCAGCATTTCCTCTTCATACTTTAGTAAAAGCACCTTGATTTCTCCCAAGTCAAATAGAGCCCCAGTGTCAATCAAGGTGACTTATCTACCATGGACAGTCAAGCTTTGCCTCCCTGGGATTTTAATCTTGAGCAGAGTGACCCAAGGATGAAAAGTAGTTGAAGTTTATTCCTTCTGAGGATGGCATTATAAAGAGGTGTCCATCAATTCCATCACTTCCTGTGACCTGAATTTCCTGAGTTACCAAGTTGTTGTCTCCTTCTTGGGGCCTAGTTGTTCAGCTTCTTTAATTCTATGAGCTTCCTCATTTTTTTTCCCAATAGACTGTGTTTTTTGCTAAAGTTAGCTGAATCAATTTCTGTGGTTTGCAAAAACAAAATAACTGCATCTATACCCCTACTTTAATAGGATCACTTTGAAGATTAAACGAGAAAATATACATAAGCTGCTGATACAGCCCTAATGTCTGGCACATAATGTGTGCTCAATAAATGGTAGCGTTTTTGACTATTGGGTACTGGGGACCCAAGGTGAGGGAAGAACAGTTCTAACAGGTGGATTCTGAAGTTCAGGTAGACACATCATCTGGGATATCTATTCTCAAATATTAGACCCCAGCAACTGTCTGGTGTAAAGAACTTATTAACCACTAAAGTTGGCCTGACCATGAGATTGGGTGGGACTTTCTAACTCTGGAAGTGATCAAGCTTAGATTCAAGGACCCATCAGAAGGCCATAGAGAAGTTCTCATACTAGGACTGAGGCCTTTATGGTCTCTCCCAACTCTCTGTGATTCCAGGTAAGGGATACTCTTACTGCAGTAAGCCAGTGTGCAGGGACGGGAGCCTCAGGTCACCTAGCAGCCAGGACACACTTTTAAGTCCTGATTTTGCTTGATCCCTTGCCATCTGGCACTGTTAATCACCTCTCCTTCTGAGCTTTCCTGTACTACCCCTCCTTGCTGATTTTCCTATCTCATTTACAGTGCTTTTTCATGTGATGTTCCCTCTGCTCTTAACACCCTTCTTTACTTCAGCCTATTTGTCTTTCAAGATTCAGCCTAAGGCCTCGGTCCGTCCCGAAGCCTTCCCTCTCACCCTGGTGGCCCCAGTCTCCCTTCCTACTCCCCTCCCCAGGGCGCTTCAGTACCCTCTGTCCAGTAGTCAGCACACTGGGTTTTCATAGATCATTCCCACCCCATCCTACCTGCAGGAAAAGGATCTTACACCACACTTTTGGGTCTTATTAGGGTCAGGGTGTGTTTGTGCTGGTTTTTTTTTTTTTTTTTTTTTTTTGTGAGAGAGGGTCTTACTCTGTGAGCCAGGCTGGAGTGCAGTGGCATGATCTTGTCTCACTACAGCCTTGACCTCCTGGGCTCAAGCAATCCGCCCACTTCAGCTTCTCAGGTAGCTGGGACTACAGAAACACACCTGCACACCCAACTAATTTTTTTTTTTTTGTAGAGATGTGCTTTCACCATGTGGCCCAGGCTGGTCTTGAACTCCTAACCTCAAGTGATTCACCCTCCTTGGCTTCCCAAAGTGCTGAGATTACAGGTGTGTGCCACCATGCACAGCGCCAGTTATTCTTATAGCTGGAGACCCAATTAATGCAAACGTACCAAAATGGGACATGTCAAATACTTTTTAACTATTCCAACTTATCTGACTGTACTGCCCAGGAACAAGTCGGGACCTAGATAGTGATTCAAACTGAGAGGCTAGTGAGATGGCAGGCGAACCAGATTGACTGAATATTTCAGGCCAGCACTTTAATTTCCTGCCCTAGGCATCGCTATCCCTAAATAATTTGCAGCATGTTTCCCCCAGAATCAGAGATTACAGGATAGTTCATGTAAAGTACATTTTAATGTGCCTATCCCCTTCTTACACAAACTGTCTCAAGTCAAAACTTTTGCCACTTGAGTCCAAGGAGAACAGAACATATTACCTAATTATTTTGCCTCCATTAGTTAAGGGATTCATAACATGATTAGTTGCTTTGATCTTTGCAGGCCATAATTTTATGCCTAACTTTAAAACAAAGTCAAAAGCAAAACTCCCACTAGCATTGCTTTATTCAATCCTGGTTTGTTTTCTTGGTTATTTGTGAGCCTCCCTACTGATGAAGAATGTGATGGTTTCTCACCATAATGTGCACGAAAACCAGAAACATTTAGAAGACTTGTAATTACACTCTACTAGTTAAATTAATCTTAGATCTTACATTAGAGAAAAATGTGCTTCTCCTTATCCTCTGAATTAGGAGCTCCCAGGCAAAGGGCTGTGGTACAGGGAGAGGTTGGGACATTAGTGTCTCCTTACCTGTCATCCCAAACTTCAATCTTGCCCATGCCTCAGAGAGGGAGCAGTATAAGGCAGGCACTGGCCTGCCCACCAGGAAACATTCAGATGGTGGGAAGGAAGGTCTTCCTGCCTAGCCACACACCCTGGGTACCCACCCTCAGCAATAGAACTGGGCATGGGCCCATCAAGGGAAAAGGAGAGGAGTGTTCACGTTTCTTCCATAAAACAGGCCTGCTGTGGGTTTCTGAGAATTGCAGGATTTCATCTCCATCCCGCAAGTCATGACACCTGCAGCAGCCAAGCAGCTGTTTGCCAGAAGGAAGCCAGGCTGTTTTGCTAGGATGAGAGAAGACTTGGTGATAGCTTATAAAATGGAAAGACACACAAGAGTTGTCTTCAAAAGACAGTAGGCTAATTCTCCATGGTCATATGAGGCAAAACTCCAGGGTAGATCTATTTCCACTCAATGTGGTGGATATCTTTCTGTCCAACAGAGCTGTTCAAAGCGGAAAAGGGCTGTCTCAGAAGGGACTGTGCTCTTTCTCCCTGAAGAGCTTTAACCAGACACTGGGAGCCCACTTCATGGAGAAGTAGAGAAGAGACCATAGAAACGCGGGGATGACTGGGCTACAAGACCATGGAGGTTCCTTTCTTCCTCAAAAATGTAAGAAACCACAGTCTTGGAGTCTCTCAGAAAAGGAGAAGGATAAATTCCCTTTTGCTTAAAATAGGTTTGTGGGATCTTCATGAGTGTATTAGGGAACATCAGAGTGATTTTGATCATTAACCAAAGAGAGCCCGCTCAACGAAAAACATACACATTGCCAGAGTAAGCTGGCAGGAGTCCGAGATACAATCCCAGATACACAGTGCATTCGACACATACTAGACAGCATCTAGAACTGTTTTTATTAGGTATTCTGAATTGCCTTCTATGCACAGAGCACTGTTGTAGGTATTGGAAGAGTTACAAGATGTTTATGGCCCAAAGAACGTGTAATGTATATGGAGAAAGACATTTTTACTAACCCAAAACATAAAATCAACATTGAGAAAATCGTGAACATATCCAAATATGAAAGAAAAGGGAGCAATTGAAGAGGATCTCAGCTGTAACTTAAAAAGCTAGACTTCCCTGGGTCCCTTTCATACCTGTATTTAAATGTCCTATGGGTGTGGGCCTATAATGTGACAATCCACATCCCCTTCTCGTTTATCCCCTGGACCTGATCAGGGTTTAAGGTAGGGTGGAATGAGGAAGAACTCTCTTTTTGGTGGATTTTACTTGCACACAACAACATTTTAGTTGATTATAGTAACTCATAAAAATACTTGGCTTCACGCCACTGATCTCTTTCTTCTTATGTCCATACTGCTCTATTGATACTTGGCCTCCACTTCCCCACAGACTGGCACAGACAGCAATCATGGGATAGGCAGGGAAAGTGACTGGAGGAAGACAGAAAACAGTTTTGACTCCCCACACCCTTAGGCTGTGCCGCTACTTCCTACTGTCCAAGTGGTGTTAAGCTTTACAGTGTCAAGTGAAGCCAAGGAAAGTGTCTTTGCCCAGTGGGCTTCTGTCTGTGCTAAGCAAATGCACATGCACATTATGGGCGTGCACACACACATACACACACACACGCATTTTGCACTCATGTTTGAGAAAAATAATGCTTTGTTAAATTCAGTCACATATGAACTAAATACCAGAGGACACATTTCCAATTCAAAAATTGCTGCTTAATTCTGTAGACTTTTAGATCAGATGTAGAAAAACACCAAGACTACAAGGCTTATATTCCAGAGAGGGGCATGAGAAGGAAGGAAGGTGTAAGCCAGGAAGAATGCTTGACAAACAATTTCAATGGAGCTTTATATTTTCAAAGCAGTTTTAAATCATGAAGTAGCCCACCCAGTTATCCTGAAAAAACAGGTCAGCATAATATTTTCTCAGGTGAGGAAACTGAGATACAGTGTTCAGTGGCTCACCCAACATGTATGAGTAGTGTAGAAACACAATTTATGAATTTCCATCTGGAGACTCAGTCAGCTAGGCTGCCTTATTCCCAGAAAGAGAAAATACAAGCATTTAGTACTTTTATTTTATATTTTTATATGCTAACTAGGTTAAATCACCACTGCTGTAGACCAAGAAATCTTGAGGTGGTAGCATACCAAAGGGTAGGGTTTGAAGCTCATGATTCTTCTCCATCCTCATCTCCAGTTCAAGTGCTCTGTTCTTGGGATATAGTGGCTAAAGCAGCTGCTGGAGAATCAGGAGGCCTGGATTCTAGGATTAAGCTGTATGACTTTACAAGATTATTTAAAATATCTTAGACTTGCTTTTTCATCCTCAAAAGGAAGATAATACCTTTGAAAGTTTTTTATTTGAAAAATGCAAAAAATAAAAATAGTTAAATTGCCCATCATTCCACTGCACTTTTTGAAGCATATATCTATAAAAAGAAGTGGCACTGGGGGATGTGCAGTGGCTCACACCTGTAATCCTAGCACTTTGGGAGGCCGAGGCAGAAGGATCTCTTGAGGCCAGGAATTCAAGAGCAGCCTGGCCAACATGGCGAAAACCCATCTCTACTAAAAATACAAAAATTAACTGGGCGTGGTGGCTCATGTTTGTAGTCCCAGCTACTTGGGAGGCTGAGACACAAGAATCATTTGAACCCTGGAGGTGGAATTTGCCGGGAGCTGAGATCTCGCCATGATACTTTAGCCTGGGCAACAGAGAGCGATTCTGACCCAAATAAATAAATAAACAAACAAAACTAAAAATAAGAAGTGGCACTGCCCCTTTTCTAGCCCAACAATACCATCACAAAGCTTGATTCATATCTTTCTAGGCTCATACAAATTCATAATTATTTAATAAGAGATTTCTATTTTTATGATTTTTTAAATAGAAAAATGGAATCATACCGTACATGTTATTCTAAAACTTTTTTAAAAAATTAACTATATGGCATTATTCCACTTCACCCTGATTCTGTTTTGGTGGTTGCAAAATATTCCATTGCATGGATGATAACTAATTTGTCTAGCAATCTTTTCCCATGGTCTTTTGTAAGGTCCAAAGAGGAGGGTACATGAGAAAATGCTTTGTAAAACCATAAGTCATAGTTTAAATATAGTACATTATTTTGATTATGAAACAAAAATATGTAACATAACTATACTGGTTTTAGCTTCTAAGCTCTGAATATAAACACTCTTGATGTACAAAGGGAGAAGTAATATGCTACCTGTAATGCAGTATCACCATGGTCATCTGAAAATCTGATTTATTGCAGGGGTTTAGAAAGAAATATTGATAGTTGAATGTACAATAAAACTTCTAATAGGTCCTTGCTGGGAGGGAAATCCATTTTTATTCAATGGGTAGCCTCTATTTATTCAGCTACCTTATATTCTAAAATAAAAATTTAAATTCCTACATGTTATCCTTGTAAGTACAAATGAATTGAAGGCAAAAACTGTAAGTGAAGTGTGAGGAGAAAAAGATGTATTGATGTCATCTGATACAGAGTAAAATGAGCTTTCTGGTTTTTGTTTGTTTTGTATGTGTGTCTTTATTATGTTTGTTTTATTTTATTTTAAATTATCCCTGAACTAGAAATGGAGCATTAACAGATCTTTTGTCAAGAGACAGAAAATTGTAAATTTTTATTTACAAAAGATTGTAATTTTTATTAAGAAAACAGAAACGGAATTTTCTATCTGATATGCTATTTACAAATTTAAAATAAATTTTTTACCATTAAGCCTGCATATAAGGGAAATACATGGGTCTTAACTTCCCAAGTACACTAAGATCTATTAATTGGACAATTCTCCACTTCATTGTGTCTATGTAAATGTAAGCGGTGGTGTACAACAGAATTTGCCTTACTACAGTGACTTAGGAAAAGTGGTGACACCTGATGGAACCTTCTCCTAAAGACAGGGTTGACATATACGGTTTATAATCTGCTTAATAAACAGTGTAGTCCTTTTTTTTGTCTAAGGCTGAAGGACAGAGGGTAGACAGCCTCTGCTACTAGCCACCACTCTGTAAAAGTTCCAAATCGCAGGCTGTGAGTTAGATCTCTGGGAACATGCCCTTCAGTGGAAGGAAAATCACCACTGCTGCAGCATAGTCTAGACCACCGCCAGGGAACCTATGGACACATGGCAGCCATCCATTGATGGGGATTGTGGTTCTCAGCCTTCATTCCTCCATATCACACATGACTGATGTTGTTTACAAGCTCAGCTTGTGAATACAGACGTCCACAAGCTATAGGTGTGACTGCTGGCATATTCTCTTTGCCTACCAGTCAAGAAAACATATCAGAAAGCAATGGAAGGGAAAGTTACATTAATATAGAGATAGTCTGTAACATCTTCTGATGTGCGAAAACTTTAGCACTTTGTGCACAACCAATCATGACCCCCCAGTATGTCCCAGTACAATAACTCAGGACCATTGGACAATGTAATTGTTCAGATCTCTATACATATGACATCTCTGACTCTATAAAAGACAGACAGATCCTAGCCACAACCAGGAGGTAATTCCTCAGAGGATTTTGATTAACCAGATTGATTTTGTACAGAAACATCCAGAAGGCTGGCTCAGAACTGGGCTTTCTCTCCCACACATGAAACACAACATTTCGTAACATGTGGCCTAGAGAAAACTTCCCTCTGCTCCTCTTCCCTGTCCACAAACTCCAAAAGACTTATTTGCTTCTGGCTGAAGCCGCATTTGCATAAGATGGTTAAAGAAAATAAGTGGAAACCCAGTTCTGCAGCATGCAAAAGCACATCCAGGGAAAGGCTGACAGAGCACAGGATCCCAAAAACCAACAAGACCAAGCATCAAATAACTGAATATCAACTGTCCCTTTCCTGGTCACTCCCATTTTCTTTGATTCTAGGTCACTGAATAAAAGTTTTTCATGATAGTCTCTTCTCTCTAATTAAACTTATCCAGAGACAGTTCCAAAAATGTGCCTCTGGAAAGCAAATTTATGGTGTTACCCTCACCCTGGGAGAAGGGAAGAGTGGAGTTCTTTGCATAAAACTCTCTCCTGACCCCGCAAATAATATATTTTTACAATTGGTGGCCATTTATACCCCTCTTGTTGACTTTCGTCTCTGTTGTCCTGTTGAATGCTGATCTCACTGCACTTAAATGTTCGCTCATGCAAGGGAAATGTCACTAAATGCTGCTGCTTGCTGAGCTGTTTATTTTGCATGGATAGAGCACGGTGATAACGCCCTGCTGAGCTAATCCTCACAGGAGAGAAAGTTACACTCACGTTGTTACTCTCCCTTTGTAAAGGAGTTCTGTATTTAGTCTTGTGTTTCTGAAACATGAAGGCACATGTCATAAAAATGTTCTGCATATAAATGAAATAATGTAAAGCAATTATGATGCTTGTTAAGAATGCAATGATATGATTATGAAATGTAGAGTGTTAATGAATAAAATATATTTTAACTTGTTCAGAATTATTTGCCTCTTTTCCGAATTCAATGTGTGCAACTAAAATAAGGAAAGATGCCACATTGAAGTGGTGTGTGAAGGCCAGAAACCTAAACACAACAGAGTCAAAAGCCAGAAACTAAAAAGTCAAGTTCACTGTGTTATCTATACTGGCTGTTTATATGGTTCAAATTATCGGGTTAATTGACACATCTCCACTTTACTTCAGGCTGTATAGATGGAGCTTTGTCAAAATTTGATGCTTCATAAATGGCTCTTCTGATGTTATCTTTGAATTCATCTCCTTACCAAAGAAGGGCTATTAAAGCAGCTTCTACAGTGGCAACAATCTTTCCAACCAAAGTAAAACAGCTAAATGCTTAATAGGCCCAATTCTCTGCAGAAGCGTCGGTTCACTAACCCCCTGAGGCAAAGCTGCTGAGAATAAGGATGTAGCAAACTCTAGCATGCAGGGAGCCACAGGTAGAGGTGGGGTAAAGAAAGGCGAGGGAGTAGATGGAGCTTTTTCCCATCTACCTTCAGGGCACTTGGCAGTGATAATGGAACTATGAAATATCAACTTCATTCATGACCTTAGGGCACTCAACCTGTCAGGCCGACTACTGCTCTTCCTCTTTACACCTCCAAACTCTCCAACCTCCTCTCCCTTTTAGCCCCTGTCTTTGGGACCTGTTGTCAAAGAACATTGACACATCACCCAGGAATCCTTCCCCTTCTGCCCATGCTTACAAACCATTGTCCATCTACAGACATCTTCCTTCTGTTAGCCAAGGTAAACTCCTCCATCTGGACTTTGCAGCCCATTCCTTTATAACTTCTCAGGGGCTTTATACCACTGTCAAATGCAACCTCCCTTTTCTCTTCTATATTCAACTGAGTCATTTAAATTGTAGACTTCACTCTGGCATTAAATATCAAAAATTCCACCAGAGTAGGCTTGTTTTATTACATGTATGTCCCAAATACTGCATGGGATATATTTATACTGAAAAAGTATGCTGTTTATCTGAAATTCAAATTAAACTGGACATCCTGTATCTTTATTTGCTAAGTCTGGCAACCATACACTAGGGAGATCTTTCTTTATAGCCCACTTCAGAAAATAGTACTATTTTCTGCAGACAGTTTCTATCACTTTTATTTATCTTCATACATGATCACCACTGGGCACAGCATATGTTTATATGTTTGCGCACTGTCTGTGTCTCTCCATCTCCCCACTAGAATGTAGGGGCCATGGAAGCAGTAGCTTTCAAAATTTTCTGTTGCACCCCCATTGCCTAAAACAGGGTGTAGCATGACATTAAGATTTAATTAATAGTTTTTGAATAAATGCATGCTTGAGTTTCTCTTATTTTAAAATAATTGTCACTCAGCACCACAATCTCTCTAGTTCTACCCCTTCACTTCTCTCTCCCACTTCAGAATCAGATTTTTTGAAACAGGTCTTACTATCCACTGTCCCTATGACTTCATCTCTCCATTCCCTGTCTTCCTACTCCATTCTGGCTCTGGTTTTATCATTCCACCAAAACAGCTCCGGATAAGGATTACCTCCATGTTGTTAAGTCACTTGGACATTTTTTAATCCCCATCTAATCTCTCAAGATGTGATGCTATAAACCACTCCTCACTTCACAAAATAACCCCCGTTTCACTGGCAGTGCACTCTCCTGGTTTTCCTCACTCCTTCTTAGTATCCCTTGTTAATTTGTCCTTCTCTACCTGGCCATTAACATTTGGAGTTAGGCCAAGTGTGGTGGCTTACATCTGTAATCCCAGTGCCAGGAGTCTGAGATCAGCCTGGGCAACAGAGTGAGACCCCCTATCTACAAAAAACAAAAAAAATTGTAATAGCCAGATATGGCAGCATGCACCTGTCATCCTAACTATGCCAGAGGCTAAATCAGAAGGATTGCTTGAGCTCAGGAGTTTAAAGCTAGAGTGAGCTATGATCATACCACTGCATTCCAGCCTGGGTGACAGAGTGAGACCATATCTCTTAAAAAAAAAAGAAACAAAACTTGGAGTTAGTCAAGGCCCTGTTTTCTCTTTGTTCTATATTCTCTCCCTTGGGTAATCTCATCTATGCCCATGGCTTCAATGACCATTTATTTACCAATGACTTCCAAAATATCCAGCCCAAAGATTTCAGAGTCATCAGCAAATAAACTCAATTGTCTAAGACTGAATTTAAGACATCCTCTGCTCACCCTAATCCCAGCTGTCTTCTATTGTTTCACATCTCACTGAATGACACCTTCATGCATCTAAAGGCACAAACCAGAAAACTAACAGTCATCCTGGGCACGTGTGTAAATCTCACTTCCCAAATAGTTCTTGAATCTATTCATTTCTCTGTATCTCCATAGTCACCTAGTACAAAAAAAGTGTTACCTCTTGCTAGACCACTCAATAGTTTCTTAACTAAAAGAGCTATATTCATTGACTCAGATCTCCTTCCAGTCTGCTCTCTACATTTACAGCTATTTTTTTTCACCTGTGATTTTTTTTTCCACCTGTTGAAAATTGTTCATTGGTTTCTTAGGGGTCCCCAACCTCTCTTTTCAGTTTTACCCCTGCTACTCTCTTATTCTTTCAGCTGCAGCAACACTGGCCAGGAATCAGTTTCTTAAATGCAACTATGCAATTCTATCAAGAGGGCTAGATGAGAAACTAATTACAAAATAATGAGGCTCAAATAGTGAGGTAGTGAGAAAATAACACCGCATATGAAAATCAGCCATCTGTGATCTGCCAAAACTATCATATAAAATTTAGGGTCAAAAGGTCCTTCACACATCATCTGGTCTAATTCTCTCCCCACAAATAAGAAAATGAGGGCCCAGAGAGAAGAGACTGACCAAAGTCACACAGCTATTCAGTGGCAGAGCTAGAAATAAGCCTTCAAACTCAATAATCAATAACTTTGTCAATGAAAAATTTTTCTATTTTTTTTTAATTTTTAAAATTTTATTTCAATAGTTTTGGGGGAACATGGAAAAGTGGATGCATGGAAAAGTTCTTTAATGGTGATTTCAGAGATTTTGGTGCACCCATTACCTGAGCAGCATACACTGTACCCAATGTTTTTAATCCCTGACCCCCTCCAAGTCTTCCCCCAGAATCTCCAAAGCCCATTCTATCATTCATCTGCCTTTGCGTTCTCATAGCTTGGCTCTTGTTTATAAGTGAGTACATATGATATATATTTTTTTCCATTCCTGAGTTACTTCACCTAGAATAATGGTCTCCAACGCCATCTGGGTTGCTGCAAATGCCATTATTTCATTCCTTTTTATGGCTGAGTAGTATTCCATGGTATATATACCACATTTTCTTTCTTTATTTGTTGGCTGATGGGCATTTAGACTGGTTCCATATTTTTGCAATTGCTAATTTTGCTGCTATAAATATGTGTGTGCAAGTGTCCTTTTTCATATAATGACTTCTTTTCTCTTGAGTAGATATCCAGTAGTGGGATTTCTGGATCAAACGGTAGTTCTACTTTGAGTTCTTTAAAAAATATCCATCCTGTTTTCCACAGTGGTTGTACTAGTTTACATTCCCACCAGCAGTTTAAAAGTATTCCCTTTTCACCACATCCATGTCAACATCTGTTGTTTTTTTATTTTTTGGTTAAGGTCATACTTGCAGGAGTAAGGCGGCATCACATTGTGGTTTTGAGATGCATTTCCTTGATAATTAGTGATGTTAGGCTTTTCATTTCGTGCTTGCTGGCCATTTTTATATCTTCTTTTGAGAATTGTCTTTTTAAGTCCTTTGCTCACTTTTTGATGTGATTATTTGTTTTTTTTTTTTTTTTCCTTGCTGATTTATTTGAGTTCCTTGTAGAATCTGGATATTAGTCCTTTGTCAAATGCATAATTTATGAAGATTTTCTTTTACTCTGTAGGTTGTCTGTTACTCTGCTGATTATTTCTTTTGCTGTGCATAAGTTTTACAGTTTAATTAAGTTCCATCTATTGATAATTGTTTTTGTTGCATTTGCTTTCGGGTTCTTTGTCATGAACTCTTTGCCTAAGCCAATATCTAGAAGAGTTTTTCTGATGTTATCATCTAAAATTTTTATGGTTTCAGGTCTTAGGCTTGTCTCTTATTTGAGTTGATTTTTGTATAAGATGAGAAATGAGGATCTAGCTTCATTCTTCTACATGCAGCCTGCCACTTATTCCAGCACCATTTATTGAATTGGGTGCCCTTTCTCCACTTTATGGTTTTGATTGCTTTGCTGATGATTAGTTGGTTGTAAATATTTGGCTTTATTTCTGAGTTCTCTATTCTGTTCCATTTGTCTACATGCCTATTTTTATATCAGTACCATGTTGTTTTGGTAACTATAGTCTTGTAGTGTAGTTTGAAGTCAGGTAATGTGATGCCTATAGAGATTGTTTTGTTTTGTTTTGTTTTGTTTTTTGTTTAGTCTTGCTTTGGCTATGCAGACTCTTTTTTTTTTTGGTTCCATAGGAATTTTAGTTTTTTTCTAGGTCTGTGAAGAATGATGATGGTTCCTTGATGGCAATTGCATTAAATTTGTAGGTTTTTTTTGATAGTATGGTCATTTTCACAATATTAATTCTACCCATCCATGAGCAGAGGATATGTTTCCATTTGCTTGTGTCATCTATAATTTCTTTCAGTAGTGTTTTGTAGTTTTCTTTGTAGAGATCTTTTACCTCCTTGGGTAAGTACATTCTTAAGTCTTTTACTTTACTTTTTTAAGTTATAAAAGAAATTTAGTTCTTTATTTGATTGTCGTCTTAGTCATTGTTGGTGTATAACAGTGCTACTAATTTGTGTACATTGATTTTGTATCCTGAAACTTTACTGAATTCATTTATCAGTTCTAGGAGCTTTTTGCATGAGTCTTTAGGGTTTTCCTGGTATACAATCATACCATCAATGAACAGCTAGTTTGACTTCCTCTTTACCTATCTGGATACCCTTTATTTCTCTTTTCTTTCTTTTTCTTTTTTTTTCTTTCTTTTTTTTTTTTTTTTTTTTTTTTGGAATGTGTGGGTGAGATGGAGTCTTGCTCTATAGCCCAGGATAGAGTGCAGTGGTACAATCTCGGCTCACTGCAACCTCCACCTCCCAGGACCCAGTTCAAGCAATTCTCCTGCCTGAGCCTCCCCAGTAGCTGGGATTATAGGCATGTGCCACCATGCCCAGCTAATTTCTGTATTTTTAGTAGAGATGAGGTTTCACCATGTTGGCCAGGCTGATATTACAAACTCCTGACCTCATGATCCACCCACTTCAGCCTCTCAAAGTGCTGGGATTACAGGCATGAGCCACTGCGCCCAGCCAGGAGGCTCTTTATTTCTTTCTCCAGTCTGATTGCGCTGGCTAGGACTTCCAGTACTATGTTGAATAGAAGTGGTGAAAGTGGGCATCCTTATCTTGCTCCAGTTTTCACGGGGAATGCTTTCAACTTTCGACCAGGTTGAAAAGCCTGCTATAGACAGGTGCCAGTATATGGATGGGGCCAGGATTGGAGCCTCGGTGGGACAACTGATCAGTATATAAGTAAACAACAGGATCCAGAACAAACCAACTAAAATTCCACCTTTTGAGTCTGACACATAAACTAACTGGGATTTTCACAAGGACTTTCTTCTTTCTTTCATGAGTACTAAAAATAATCAACCGGGTATCCACTGAAAGTTACAAAATGAGGGCAATAGACTTAAGCACTACTATTTCCTCACAATTAGGCAAAAGTTCATTGGAAAGATCCTAGTCCATTTCCTTTCAAAGGAAATTCCAAACTACAGAGCACAATCCATACTTTGAAACCAAAGTTGCGTTCAACCACCAGGGGAAGCTTTCTGGAGGACTCTTCTATTGAGATCAAGGGAGGCTGAGTAAATACCCTGTGTATGCTTATCACTATAGGCAATGAAGCGTAAATGAGTATGAAAGTTGCCTTTTGGTGTCAAAAGACCTTACAAGATTCTTTCCCAAATGGGATTGGAATTATTAGTAAATTTTTTGAGCTAAAAGGCACTGTTTATTAGCTGTAAGTATTTTTAATTGGTTTCCAGGGAACACCTGTGTTAGGGTTATAAGCATCAAAGGTGATAAACAACTTAATTATCAACCCAGAACCATTAGGAAAAAGTATCACTGTTGGTGAGCTTTCTTTGATGCCTTCTTTTGAAATGCCATCCTGCTACTATTGTGGGGCTATTTGTAGTTTATTTCCTGGAGCTTTCATGCTCCCTTCATACATAGAAGAGGCTGTTAGAAGTAGATTAAGGAAATTAATAACATTTGCACCACTGGCCAAGTGTATCTTAAGCTACATTGGACATAGCTCCTCCTTGGAGAAGTAGCAAGTTAGACGTAATCAGAAAACTACAGGATAATTTTTTAATTTTTTTTTTTTTTTTTGAGATGGAGTCTTGCTCTGCAGCACAGGCTGAAGTGTAGTGGCATGATCTCGGCTTACTGCAACCTCTGCCTCCAAAAACCACAGGAGAATTTTAAGAGATAGGGGCAAAAAGCATGTGAGAAGATATAAAGGCCTTGGTACAACACCTATTTCTTTATCATGGTGGTTTCTGAGAAAAGGGAGTTGCCAATCCAGGAGGCTGTTGCAGGCAGAGAAGGAGAGGATTTTGTATTCTCTTTATTTTCAATAATTGTCTTTAAAAATACTGTTTTCATGAAGATAATTTGGGACATGAAAGCAGACTACAGTAGCAGTGTTAATATACAAGACTCTAGTCAAAATACCTTTCCTATAATTGCACCTTTTGAGAATTATTTTTTTTTTTTTGATTTCTAGAATCCTTTATTCTAATACAGTGTCCATGAGAGGAGTTTTAAAGAGTCACTGCTATAACAGAGGACAACAACTTTTCTGCAGAAGACAAGCAACAATCAGAACACAAGATTTGAGTAGAGGGCAGAGATGGACTTTTCCTAATTCAGTTTTAGCTCAGGACTAATACTGAATTACTTAGCATTTTGGTCTTACCACCCTCTTTTATTTCTCTATCACATAGAATAATTTTCTGATTTGCACTTTCACTAGTTGAAATATCTTTTTACCTGGCAGAAATGAATTAAAAATTATGTTTTGAACTCCTTAAGAAGAGGTATTATGGAGATTCAGGGAAATTCACTATAATAATTTTTAAGTACTTCATGTTTTAAAAACTGCTGACTGTGATAAAAATCACAGAGTTGGAAAAGGACCACAGGGAATCCATTCCTGTCTCACTTCATGAATGAGGAAACTGAGGCCCATCTGTGACATGAAGCGATCAGCTCAGGGCTTTTGCCAAACTACCCCGTGGCCTTCTCACTTGATTCTGCTGAGGGAAATCATGCACCATGGCTGGGACTAGGATCATGTTAAATAACTGTCTCCACATGATATCTTTGGTACTGGATAGAATTAAAGGGAAGCACAGTGGCCACCATCCTTTCAGCCCAGCCTCGAATTGGCAATCTACCAACTAGGCCAAACATTCATTTCCCCAAACCATTGTGAAGCATGAAATTTGGTATCACAAAAAAAAATGTCAGCTGGACATTAAATGAGAACTTAAAAACATACCTAACTTAATCACTTTGGATTTAAACAGAGAATAAAGCAACTGATACTCCCTTGATGACTTGATCCAGAAGGGGTAGGACCTTCTTTTAGCACCAGTAGATCTATTAGCATGGGGCTCCGGGCTTACGACAGGGCTTGTCTCCCTTCACGTTTATCCGTACCATCACCAATTACCCCTTCTCCTTATCCCTTGTTCAACTGATCAGCTTTAACTTCTTTCTGAATGTTGGTGAAAATTTTTTATTGAAAAACGAATGGTCCAGCAATATCTTTTTATATAATACATGCTGAAAAAAGGAGAGTGTATGTGTGCTGCAATCTTATAAATCCATATTTGATTTATGGTATGTTTTGGCTCCAGGAAGGCATTTTAAGAATCCTGGTTATCTCAAACCTGAATACTCCAGTTTGTAGACAAAGGAACAAGTAGAAAATGTCATGCTCTCTGCAGACTGCAACACCCCTGCTCTACCTATTTCCACCACAACCTTACTTCTGAGATCTTTCTAAAGGAAGCAGGCAAGAGTGATTATCCTTCTTCCTGATTCCAGTTTTACACCAGAGAAAGACAGACATCTTCCTGTTCTGGGTTCTATTACTACTAACAGAGAAAGGGCAAAGACTATGAGTCCCACAGTCTAACGGGCAATCAGCTCATGGCCAGCCATATTTGACTGCCTGGTAAATTCTGTCTGCCAGTATTGATAATGGTTGTTGATAAACTCACAGGATTATGGCAGCTTGACACAACCACTTTGAGAAGAATAAATAATGTTGGTTTTTTTAGTGACTAAAACTCATACTTAAGAATTCTGCATCTCCAAAACACCACCCCCGAGTTTTCCTCAGGCCTTTTTTTCTACCCTTAACACAACAAAGAGACAGAACACAAGTTCGCCAGTAACTGTGGCTCTCTGTGACAATGATTTTGCAGATTCCCTTAACGGAGCCCTTTCATTCTCAGAATGTTTGCCCTGGTTTATTTATGCAGTTGTTTTATAAAATAATTATACCTATGGTTATTAAAATGACTAAATTAACAGAAGGATTGCTATCCCAGCATCTTTCTTCCCAGTCAGTCCAGGATTAGGCCTTCGGGTTCAGATCGAACCTCAATACTTGTAGAAGGCAAAGCTGCAACCCAGGTGATTTCTGTCTCGGGAGATTTTCTTTTTTTGTAGGGGGAGATTTTTCATCTCCACTTCTTACTTCTAAGCTACTCCCTAAGAATTTTTTTCTCAGATTTGCCTAGAGCAACCTCACTGTATAATAGCATCTGAAGAGTGTCTGACCCCCACTAAGGAGTTCATCTCATTAATGTCATCCTACTTCCTTTACAGAAACTATAGCTTGCCAAATCATCAGCATTCTTAGCCAAACTGTGCATCCCATATCCATTTCCTTAAGATCTTGTAGATAATCAGTAAGAGATTTAATACATCAGCACATGATAAGGTTACAGGGGCAATATCTTATAACTCTTAAGAGTATGTGATTTAAAGTCAAGTTGTAATAATTGCAACTTTTTAAAGGCTCCATAAAGCAGAGCTATCATTATTGGATTGTTATTGTTATTAACAGCAACAACAGCCATTAATGGTATACTGACCATCTTCTCCAAGTAGTATTGTTTTTCTAGAGGCGTTCAATGATTTTGCCCTTTGAAGGGAAGAATGTGAAGTTTCTGTTTCTAGATACCCAATAAGGGCATGTTCTTGCTGAGATTTCTTTTTTTCAATCTTTTTAAGACCTCTCCTGTCCTGCACTGAAGGCTGGGCCTACTCAGGGTTATTGGGTCTCCAGCCTTGATCAGTTAGAAGCTATAGGAAGGGCTGAAATATCACGTGGCAGATACAGAACTGGCCAGATCAGGTAGCCAAGAGTGTGGCCACTTTAAGTCTCCTTACTTCCTCTTTTCTCAAGAGCCCTAAGTTCCAAGGCTGAGATTCATTAGGTATCCTTAAACTCCATGTAGGATGATCAGACGAGAAAAGTAAGAAATTTCATTTCTCTAATCCCAGGAATTTTGATATTCCACATAAAAGAGTTTTCAAGAAATGAAGACTGCTTTCTAATGTGTGTGTGTGTGTGTTCATGTGCGTGCACTCGCACATGTAAGTATTGGACAAATGAACACCAACCCCCTCCTAATCCACAAGAGTTAGCACTGGAATTAGCATCTGAACCACTTGTAAGTGGAACTAGCAGCATGGTGATAAAATTCCAGAGGGAGCCATTGGGCCCACTATTTAAGATTGACTGTGGGCCTTTCTCATTTCTGGTGCAGTAACTAGAGCGTCCTCATCTGCAAGGATGCTAACCCTAAGCCCTGTTCCAAGAACTAATGCTTTGCTGGCTTTGGCTACTACATTGCACTGGCTCTAAAATAGAACATATTTCTCAAGTGAGTTAATGCTTATTAACCACTTTGTTGTAATGTGTAATTATCATAAATGACACTTAATTGTTTAATTACTAGACCAAAGGGTAGATAAGAACTTGCTGCAAGGAAGACATAAGACCAAGCCACTCTCTATATAAAAAGGTATATATATATATATTATATATATATATATATATATATTATATACCTATGTACCATACATGTTCATACATATCTAGAAGTATTTTTATATGAGTGTTACGTATAAATTAATACTTGCCATATTTTCAACATCCCAGATTGTCATGGGTTTGATTCAGTGGTCATACCAATGGATTGCAGGAGAGATGTAGCCAAAATAAAGTAATGGTTTGGTTGGCTCAAAATGTGAACTCCCTTTAAACAAGGCTGCTTTAGTAACAGTGTTACTACCAGCCTATTACTAAAGACCACTCTGTTGAGTAACATTATCTTGTCCTCTCTGCTCTCCTCTTTGAGAAAATAATTCGCAATGTGGGATGAACCTATAGTGATTGGAATGCACATAGTGCCAATTCCATATGGAGGGAGGATGGGCTAATTGGAATAAAGCTTTTTGCTGGAGTCTAGTACTTACCCAAAAGACAGGCTGATCCTTTGAGAAAATATAAAGAAAGGAATATCCACTTAACCCCCACTGTGACTTGTGACACCTAGTTCCTGAAGTTCTTAAAGGAATGTTTACCTCCCTTTCACATGAAGAAAAGATGTAAGAACTGAAAATTTCAAAGCAATTCCAGGAATGTGCCATTCTCACAACCAAATCTTTTCCGAGAAACTGTTCTTGTGGACTCTTTCCGAAATACAGTTACTGTAGGCTTTGAGCAGTCATTCCAGCTTGCAGCGGCTGATAGTAACAGCTCCTGTTGATTAAGCACTTACTACATTACAGGTGTTAGGGTAAGTGTTTTACTTGTATTCATTCTACTTATTTCTCATGATGATCTTTTTAGGTCCATGCTACTCTTATCTGCAATTTACAGATAAGAAAACTAAGGCTTAGAGAGGGTAAGTCACAAGCCCATTGGCACACAAGTAGTAAGAGGCAGAAGCAGAATCTGGACCCAGGCAGTCAGACTCCTGATCTCATCACCTTAACCACCAACCTATACCAGTGCACCTTGCAATGGTTTGGAACTCTTGCTAAAGGTTTTAAAACCTCAGAATACATTAGGGAAAATACATCAGCTTCCATGAAATGTTGAGTGTTCTCAGTGACTGATGAAAAATATCTACCAAGCAAGTGAAAACAACAACGGCAACAGAGGTTCTGGCGAAACCAGTGTCTCATTGTGACTCAGTCCTTAGGAACAAGCCAAGACTCCTGTTTCCCCCTGCCTGGTGCTGACTGCTGCAGTAGAAGCAGAAGCACAGTGCAGGTTAATTGTTGGGTAAGTGTGTTTACAGCTCCCGCTCCTGGGGCTCATTAACCACAAAGGTGACAAACATCACAGAAATAGTACAAGTCACCCAGAGAAGAACTGGCTAACGACACCAGCCTCACACTCCCAAGCCCAGAGTTATGTTACATGTTTCCTTTAGAGGAATCTTTTAGAGCTATCACAAAAAGACAGTTGAATCTTTGTATTTTGTTATCTCCCTGGTACCATCATATGTGTACTACATATTTTGAAAAGAGGCTTGAGATGTCACGAAACACACAGAGCATTTTATAATTATCCTTTTGTATAAAGTCTTCCCTAATTGTCTTCCTAATGTCCAAGATGACTCTACTGATTTGAAAATTGCTTAATTTGGCAAAGGAAATTTTATAAGACATATGATCTGCAACGCTAGTCTTACCCCTGAGGAAAGAGGGAAGAATGCACTCTTATATGTTTTGAGGAAACGGGATTTTTGTATGTGTATTCCTTCAACAAAGTTATTTGGAGCAGCTGTTGTGTCTAAGTAACTGCCTGGAGGCTAAGGAAAATAGAGAAATAGAAGGTATGGTCCTTTTCTTGAAGAAGGCCAGAGTCCTACCTGCAATAATCAGAACAGGGCTGGCTGCCATATATACATGTTTGATGCATGTCACCATCTTGTCTGGGCCATCCTTAATCGTTAGCCCACTGAAGTCCCTTCTACCTTCAAAAGAAACAAGCAAACACAAACATATAGTTGGAGGAGGATAAAAGCAAAGATAGAATACCACAGAAAACATTGTAAGTTCAACTTATTTTAAAGCCCAAGCTTCCAGACTCATTTTGATGTATGTATCATCTTATGGTAGCTTAATGATAAAAGTGAAACTCATGAGAATCAGAATTTCTAGAAGGAGAGAAAAGATAAATTAGCTGCATGGCGCATACTTTTTGGGTAAATCTATTGGATTATATCTCCAGATCTGCCGCTTACCTGCTATAGTAATTATATTTCACAGCCACTGTGAGTTTTAGTTTTCTTCATATGGGTCTAAGAGTACCTGCTTCGCCTGCTTGGGGAGGTTGATATGAAAATAAAATGAGATATAAAATATAACATACTCCATAACTGGATTCTTTTTGGAGGTAATACTAGGTGAGAGGATGAGTCTTTAACCTTCAGTTAATTTTTCTTTAGCTGTTCATTTGTTTGTTTATATAATATAGAAAGAGTAATGCCAAGAGATTTCTTATCTCATGAAGCTGGAAAGATCTTTACCAAATCCCTGACATGTATCACTTAGGATCCTTTCTGTACTACCTGCTTCTAACTCCAGCCACTTCTGTGGTGACAGTTGTGCACAGCTTCTGATAAAATTCACCCTGACAGTGATGTACTAAATGACCTGACTTTGCATCATCCTCCAAAGGGTTTCTATGGTAATACAGAAGTTTAGAGCACCACAGGACTCTGTTATGTGCCCATGCAAATACCTGAATGTGCAAGGAGGTTAGCATCCTCATGAGATGAAACTTTGATCCATGGGAGGCAGGAGTCCGTGGATTAATTTATTTTCCCTTTCTTCCACTAGAGATACTGCCCTGAGAAGCTGTTATAGGTCTTCTCAGAGAACGATCTTGCAACATCAAGCAATAGTTGAACTTAGCAACAACCAGCTTGATCAGCATTCTTACATTTTCTTTCACTCTTTGCTGCTTTTGTAATCCACAGTCCTCATTTTGGGTTACATGCCCTAATAAGGTAGTACAATGTAAACCTCTGGTTCAGGCTCTGGTTTCTGGGGAGCCAAGACTAAGACAATCAATGCTGAATCACTCCAGAAAGCAGCCCATCAAGAAGGTATTTTGGATCTGAGTTATAAAGGTCCCTTGCTGGCAGAAGTTGTAGTTGTGATAATACCTAGCATGTACTAGCATTATAATAACTAAGACTTTCACCTGTGGTTAATTGGGTTGCGGTGCAGGTGTCAAATGCTTTTATTTTTCACAAGCATAGATATACAAAAAGAATATCTCTTTATTAATTGAGGAAGTTTCAATGTTTTTATGTATACACACAAGGCTTTCACACAAAGTCAGCATTGTGACAATGCCCTTTCATGGGGTTACATTTGCCAAAAAATGCATAAAACGAATTAGAACTCTAAATTTAGTCTCTACACAATTTATACCTCTAGTATTGAAAATGATGAGAAGATGAAATATGTAGCATAGAGAATTGTTTAAAAAAAATGCTGATAGTAAAAAAAATGCTGACAATTTAAAGTAGTTTAAAAATCTAAAAAGAAAACAACTCCCCCCAAACTAGAACAGTTTGAAATATAAAAAAATGCATTACAGGGATAGATTATGGGCAACACAGAGTGTCCATAAGAGCTTAGCAACTTTCATGATCATGAATTATATTTTAAAGTCTCGCATCTGACTTTATGATGAATAATAGCTGCTTATTTTTTTAAAAAAATTCTATGTTAGGGCATGGCTCTCCTTGGAGAAATGTTCATGTCCTTTTTCTATGCAGACCTGCTGTTTTGGAAATTCTTCTATATGATTAGCTGTACATCAACATGAACATTCCCTGTTAAATTTTCCCATCTTCCATGTTATTCTTCTGTGTTGTTTTGGGTACCCAAAATTCCATTCTGAATACACTCATATTCGGATCTCAGATTTGGTGAAAACAGTACTGGTAATCAAACAGCAACACTGTTGTGTAAGTGTCTTCTTATCCTACCATGCCAATAACTATTTTTGAATCCGTTAGTAACTTCCCTAGCTTCTGCAGGCAAATGTGGCTTTAATTTATTAAAAGCTCCTTGAAGGTCATAGATGATAGGAATGCCAATGCAGTAAAGTGACACACTTTTAAACTGAAGTTTTCCTTGTTGCCATATCATGTGACCAATCCACTTGTGTGAATTTTTCCCTAAATGCAAATAAAGACACTAAAGGTAATAGCCCTGCCCAACATGATGCAACTAACATGATGTAAGTGTATACAACCAAAAATGCTTTAATTCTTTCCCTAGAATCTGGCTTTCAGGACTTTAACATTCAGAATTTTAACGTTGTAAAATTATGGGATTGTAATTTTTAAGACTTTAGATGTTAGGGATTTTGATCTTTAGAGATTTCAGAATTTGAGATTATGACATTTATTTTGGGATTGTGTCTTTTGGGATTATGATCCAATCCACTTCATGGAACCACAGGGAAGACCATGCTAAAAATCAAGCCCAGGATTTAACTGTAAAAGTGTAGAACCACAAAGGAGAGGGAATGTACAGGTTCAACAGATCTCCTGTATCAAAGTCAGGACCTCAATAGGAAAAGAGTAGATGGGAACATTTTGATGATCCAGCTGATAATCTTGAATTACCAGATTCCAGTAAAGCCTCCTCCTAGGGCCCGTCTTCCTGGAGGAGAGCAGTGGCTGCCTGCCTGGAGACTATTCATAAGATAATTGTCTCTTTGAGATCTGCCTCTAGAATTCCTCATTCCCTCTAGACTGTTGACCAAGGAGAAGTCTCAGCCCAGCCCAAGCACTATTCCTGGAGGAAATAGCTTGCCTGCCAAAATAACTGCAGAAGCCAGTTCAAATGATCTGGTAAGAGTAGAGGGCTATATATGTGGAACTGAAGCTTGAGGGTCTTGGACTGGGGTGAGGACATTCAGTATATGAGGCTGGACAAAGGAAAGTTTACTAATGTGGAGGAAACTAGCCATGATCAGAATTTGATGCCCTACAAAGAACCCCTGGATCTCATCCTGAGGGTCTGTTGAGATGTGTCTTAAGGCTTGGTGAAGAGACTGTTTACATTAACTACTATGGTAGAAAGTCACCTTCCCATCATCCTGTTTCCAGATATAAATCAGATCATATATCCAGAGTTTAGTGATTGATGAGGAGGCCAGGATCCCTTGAGGAAGGACTCTTCAATGCCACCACCAGTATATACAGTAAATATTCCTTTGATTTTTTTCTCCAAATGTCTTTGCAGCAGAGTAACTTTGCACTGTTGGAAAGGGAAAACCCAGACTTTTCAAAGGCTATTAGATAAGGAGTTGGGGTTAAAATTATACCAACGGAACTGAAATGCTATCAAAGATCTCTGGTTAGAGTGGGAGCCCATCTGGACATAGTGATAATGGAATTTTAGGTCAAGTTTGTTTCACAGTGTATTCAAGTGTTCACAGACCCATCCTGAGGTTATTGCCCACATCCTGAGTGTGTGTAACTGAGTTAAACATATTTGTCAGGTGATAGAGCCCTCACACTCCTTCCCAGATTTGTAGTACAAGGGATATTATGAGGGAAGGGCTAAGCTGAAGTCCCTGAAACTGTCTCTATCCCCATCTAAGACCATAAATCAGAAGTAACACTGCATGCCAGGAAGAATTGCAGAGATTAGTAACACAATCAAACACTTGAAGAATACAAGGATGATGGTTTCTATCATATCCCTGGTTCAATTTTTCTGCATGCTCATTTCCGGGCATACCCAGCCCTGGAAAACCCTGAGAGCTCATGGTGGATGATGGTGAATTATCATAAACATAGCCAGATGTTAACGCCAATGGTATCTGCTGTGCCAGATGTGCTCCCTTTACTGCAAGTGGATTAGCAGGCCTCTGGTACTAGGTATGTGACGATCTGGCAGATGTGTCTTTCTCAATGCTCATAAGGAGGAAGGATCAAAACAGCTTACTCTCACATTGCAGAGACAACAACTTGCTTGCAAAATTTGTCCTTTCTATCCCCACACTCTAAGGTCTGGTTTCCACTGCTAGGCTGAGAAGGGAAAGAGTTGCTTCACCGGGTGCACAGAAAGGGCTCCACCAAACTTGAAGCTTCAACTACCACATTTAGGCTTCTTGCAGTAGTGGACCAAAGGCAAATAAATAAATTACTATATTGGCAATGGTAATCAATTCTGACTGCTATGGGGAGTGAGAGCTGCTGCTATACAATGCGGACAAGGAGGAGTGTGTCCTGTATCAATGAGATGCACTTAATGGCATCTCTCTTGATTATGCACACTCATGTCGGCTCCTCCCCCTTCCCTGCTTCACTCTCCTTGTCCCTCCCTGCATCTCCCTGAAATTATACCCCTTAACAAAATAGTAATACAGAATCCTTTGCACTGGGCTTCACTTTCAAGAAAACCCAGGCTCAAGCTGCTGTAACACTCATAGGTTCAAATGTACCTACTGCACAGAGAGAACACATATACCAGACATTTTACATATTTCATTTCACTTAATCTTCACAGCAATCTTGAGAGGTGGAAAAATTATTTCTGTTTTCCAGATAAGGAGACAGGATCAGATGAGTTCAAGAACTTTCCAGAGGACATCCAGTTTATGTGTAGTACAGCCAGATTTGGAACCAGGAAATGTCTAACTCCAAAACTCAGTCTCTGTCCTCTCACGGCCTAGGTAAGCAGTAACAAAGATGAATGCTCAGAAAGAAGACAGTGCCTCCTCTTACGTCACTCTGACATAATCCCCTTTGCATTATTAGTGGTTGGTTTTCACTTTAAGATTTTGTCTTTCTTTTTAATATATAATTTAGTACACAGTGTATTATTTAACAGGTAAATATTGTAGGCAAGTTGAACGGAACAATAAACTATTTTCCAGGAAACTACTTAGGATTCTATCATTCTGAAATGGGTGATAAAAGAAATTGGAGTATTCTCCTTTTTAAAAATCAAGATTTAAGAAGTAAATACAAAGATAAATATAAAGTCAGCTCATTAAAATATTTTCTATTTCAGAAAATAATTTGTTTTAAAATAAATTCAACACAATAAGAGGCATGAAAGAAGAAAAATACAAAACCTTATTATCTAATTTAAAGTTTGATTATGTCGCCAAATAAACTAAATGGCAATAGAGTAGAAAGAAATATAATCCACAAAGGAAGTGAGAAAGGTTAAAGGAGTCAACAGTAATTAAATGGTGACTGAAGCTGAATGGAAATTGATCTGTATTAGCTGAAGGCCATTCCTGTCTTTTAGAATGTTATGCATCAGTGAAGAGAGAAAATAAATGTTTCTGCTATTTTGACATGAAAATATGTTATTTCGGAGTCAAGGTTGCTATTCAAGAAAGCAGTAGATTCTCAGCACATGCATTCTAATAATCTACACCTGCTGGCAATTATTGAAATAGATAAGATCCTTTAATACGTCTCTGCGGGGCAATGAGTCATAAGAACTTCATTGGTTACTGGCTGTTTACCCTTGTGAAAGCTTAAGGCAGATTCACTCAATCCAATGCAAATAGTGACAGCTCTAGCTATTAGCTGATACAGCCTCTGATGGATGGTCATCTGTCCCCAGGGAAGTATCTACTCAATAGGGACTCAGCTGACAGCAGGAGGCTGAGAAAACTTGTGCTCTACTTACAATCCTGTCATGGTGTTGCTTCTGGATATTAGGGCTTTCTGATTTAACATATCTAAAAGGAAACAAAGCTGAGTGATGTTTATAATTTTTATTATGAATGCATTCCAAACAATCAATCATTATAAATGATAATGACAGTGACTACCATTAATTCAGTGCCTACTTTATTCTGGGTTTTTTAAATTGCTGTACTTACAACTCTGCAAGATAAGTGATAAATTGTTCAGACTTTCTACATGAGGAAAGCTCATAAGAAATAAGTTACTTGCCTAAGACAAAGGCTGAAATAATAAAATTAACCTATGTTCCTCTCTGTTCTGTCCATTATACAACGTGGCTGCTGATTCTCTCCCTGAAGTCTAGAGAAGCATGGGCGGCCTTCAGTAAAAATCTTACAGGTTACCAAAGATATATTACAGAGTGGAGTTAATAGGCATGCTTGGAGTGGTGAAGAAACAAGATTTGGGCCATTGCCATAGAGCGTGGCTGAATCAACAACAACAGCAACAAAAATAAGAGTTGATTAATTGTAATATGTGAGCCACAGTCTTTATCAATTGATGGAAAAATGCATGGTCAATCCTAGAAGGCCATTCATTCATTGAACATACATTTGCTGAGTGTATTCCAGGTGTTAGAGTTGTGCCAGGTGCTGAAGTTAATGACATAGCTAGAAGGAGTTTTGATATTAGTAGTACACATCAAATCAGAATGCCATTGTGCTTATGGTAACTACTCTAATTTTTAGCAGTCCAATGCAAATGGTTGGCTAGGGCAGGTATTTTAATCTGAATAAAGTTTATAGATCCGCATTTTGATTCTCAATGTAACTCTTTGCTGAAAGCACCTGGAAGTCTAGGTTCTTTTTATAGACTGTCATAGAACACCATGGCAGAAACTGCCAGTTTATTATCAAGCCTATTTCCTCTTCTTTCTGGGAACATGATTAGAATACATTTCCCAGCCTTCCTTGCAGTTGGATGTGGCCATATGACTGAGTTTTTGCCAATGGGAAGTCAGTGAAGATAATGAGCACCATGTCTTCCCCTGGTCCATGGACATTGTCCATGAAGCTTTTCTCCATGCTTCTTCCCTGGTCTCCGTCTTAATGCAGATGAGCCTAGTGACCCTAAAAACACATGTTAAAGATATCAGGGCCATACATATAAAGAACCTGTGATGCTGAGTGGCTACTTGGAAGGCCACCATTCTTGGAATCCCAAATTGAACAATTACATGAGGAAGAAATCAAGTTAAGACACTGAAATTTGGGGAGTTATTACAGCAGTTAGTATTACTTTAATACAAATACTATCATGTGTTTGACAATATTTATTTGAGCACTATTACATAGTTAATTTCCTCTTACCTAATTCTAATTCAACCAGCAGATAATATGATTCTATTATTACTTATAGGTCTTTTAATTTCAATAATCAGTGATGCATGAGATATTTCAAATCATATTTCTGAGATTTTCTCTTACTGCTGATTTGTTGTTTGTTTGGACATTCATGTTGTCCACCACTCGGATTAGATGGTAAGCAAGTAAGGTAATCAACAGTGGGGTATTTTAAAACATGACAGAAAAATATTAAGTTGAGAACCTAAAGTTTATGGCTAATGAAAAATTCTGTGGCCTGGGAAAAGACTTTCAAGTATTTTGTTTTGACTGCCTCAAACTAATGAAAGGAAAGAACGTCAATATCCTGGAGAAACACAGTGGGGACTGGCCCGCAGGAGCAGAATGTGAGATCCCTTGACTGAATTCTGAGTATCTCAAAAGAAATGATGTTTTGTCAGTTCATTTAAAGATTTGAGACAAAGAAATCTAAGCCAAGTCACCAGGTAAGCCAAGTCACCGGGTGAAGAGCAAGAAGAACTCCTGGCCCCTTCCAAATTGGAGGCAGTCAGGTGTGGCAGAAAGAGCATGGACTTAGGCATCAAACCCTTCTATGAATCTTCACTCTTCCACTTGCGAAATTCAAGGTTCTTTTAACCACCTTGAATTCCAGTTTTCTCACCAATAAACAGGGAGTGATAATATCCACCTCTCAAAAACACTGTGAGGATTAGAGACAAATTTTTGAAGTGCTAATGAATAAACTATCTCTAAGTATGGTAATTAGTATGAGATTTATTATTAATTCCTTGTCCTATGTTTGTAAAAAGCACACAAAGAAAGCTTGAACCATTTGCACCAAGGTACAATATAAAACAACTAAACATTTAGGCTACTGGCTTTAGAGTTTCCTTTTCTCAGTTGTGCCATGGCAAACTTTAGGTCATTTTATTCTGTATCATTCAACGATTAAGACAAAATCATGGCAACCATTTCTAATAATCTCTTAGAAATGTTATTCAACAAATATTTCTCCAGGGGCTTTAATATGCAACACTTTGTGCTGGTTTCTAAATACGTTGAATCTTGCATTTTATTTGGTTCTCAATGGCTATTTGTAACCCTCTATTGTCATCAAGATAAGAATTATCCTCTCTCAGGAGAATGGAGACTTTTTTTTTTAACCTTTAAAGAACTACTTCAAGGACCATTGAGAGATAAAGGTGTTTGTTGCTATCACTGCTATCACCTTGTTCAACTCTCAGTGTCCCAGAGTGATGTATAGTACACAGAGTAAATGAGCACCCTGTAAAATACTTAGAAGCATAAGTGGAAGTTAATTTTTGTCATGTGTATATTTAATTATTTGAAATTGTAGAACAACACTAAAATCATCGTAAGAAGTAGCAAAGAATAAAGAAGGGACAAAGAACTAACTTTATTTCTGCATGTCATGAAGTGAATATATTCTAATATTCCCTTGACCTGAAGGTTACCACAGACATAGAGGACAGTATGTTTGGTTTGGGCATGGTGTAATTTTAGAATGTACATTTTGTATTGTGGTAATCTTAGAATGCAAACTTTCTCAAGGCTGGAACTGTCCAGTCTTGCAGATGCTTTAAGCTCTCATTAATCAGGGCTTATTCTTTGACTATCCCAATACTTGTGCCACATCAACCTTGTGGTGGACTATCACCATGGTTATCATTAATCATCATTACCGAGGGGATCAGATCAGACATCCTTTTCATCCCCTACCTGCCTGAATTCCATCCTTGACCTGCCAAAGAAGAACAGTGAAGACAGGAAGCTGTAGTAGGCAGGTGTGTAATACCCAGGTAATATTTCATATTAGCAACGATAGAAGCTCCTGTCTTGCCTCTTCCACAAACTACTTAGAAAGGCACTTCTGCTGTACATCTCTTTGGAGAGCAGTGGTGATCTGAAGAAATGCTTCCTCTTGAAAGAACCCTTTTTATTCACAGTGGAATACTCTTGAATTTTGCAGATCGTCAAACACACAAAAAAAGTTTTTTTTTTAATAGTTGAGGAAATAAGCCTAAAGAAAATGTGTACCTAATCCTATTAGCTGACTTAATATAGAATTATTAAAAGCCTTGATATACAGGATTTAACACAATCTTTCTAGCAGGGTGTGATGTAATCTGTTTTTGTTCCTCAGCTAGCAGATGGCTTACCTTTAAGTAATTTCCAATATGTTAAGAGATCAAAAGCCATCCTCTTGCCACCAAGGCAGTAATCGTTCTTCTCTGCTGGGGGTTGCTTGGTCCTGTGGTAAGGATATGCAAAGGCTCCTGGCATTTCCAAAGATAGAAGGGCGACATTTCTTCAGACTTTGAAGTTAATAATCCTTCAGAAGTTGAAAACTGAGGGATTTTTCAAAACCCTTTTAATGTTCTATATGCCATGTGTGAAAGTAACTATCTGTAAGAAATCACTGAGGGCTGGTGCTATGCTTGGAGGAGCACTCTGCAACTTCACGTGTCACGGACTGGCACAATCTCTTATTGCTGAGGTGTGGAGAGATTACGCTTCCATCCAGTAATGTTCTTTGGGGGCACTGACTGTCTTCAGAAGGAGGCTGGAAATAAATGTAAAATTCATTGAATTTTACAATGCACTGGGCCATTGCTGAGCTCACACTACTGCAATACTGACAGGCCTAGCCTCGCAATCACGACATGACTCTTCCTAAGCTTGTAAGTTTTCAACTGCATCCTCCAGCATTTGTCCAGTTGTTGGAAATGATCTAGTGGTGAAGAATGTAGTACATTTGCATTGGGGATTCTATTTGATCTTCTCTAAGAGAGAAAAAAATGTTTCATACTTCAACATTTTAATATGCTCCTAATGGATCCAGAGCACAGAGCATTTTTCAAAAATCAAATTCAGATTTTCATGACATTCTGAGTCATAGAACCCTGCTGAATTTTAAGTTCAGACAAGCCTAAGTGTCTCATGGTTTGTTACCACCTTTGCTTAAGGCTCTTGCTTTTGATACAGAGAGGTTTCACTTTATTCCTTGGACAAGTTATTTTCAGACTACTTAAAATAAGAGAAAAGTCTCAGTAGGAAAACATATTCCTAGGCTACAGGAGGCCTAAGGTTGGCTCTTCCCTTAGAAATAAAACAGATTTTTTTTTTTTTTTTTTTGAGACAGAGTCTTGCTCTGTCGCCAGGCGCCAGGCTGGAGTGCAGTGGCATGATCTTGACTCACTGCAACCTCCACCTCCTGGGTTCAAGCAATTCTCCTGCCTCAGCCTCCCAGGTAGCTGGGACTACAGCCACACGCCACCAAGCCCAGCTTATTATTTTTTTTTTTTTTGTATTTTTAGTAGAGACGGGGTTTCACCATGTTGGCCAGGATGGTCTCGATCTCTTGACCTTGTGATCCACCCGCCTCAGCCTCCCAAAGTGCTGGAATTACAGGCTTGAGCCACCACGCCCGGCCAAAACAGATTTTTTTTTAACTTATGTAGTAGGCTGCTCTACTAATACTCTCTCTTCCTTCTTATCATTTTGGTTTATGCATTTGATTGTTGGGATGTTGCCAGGCTATGGATGGATAAATGAACATCTACTAGTCATCAGAAAAGATACAAGGAGAAAATATGAAATAACTCTAGAGATGTGCAAAAGCCTGCAGGCACCAGGGTTCATTTGGAAAGGAGATATGGGTAAATGGCCTGGGGACAACCAAAAGGATGAAATGGAAACTTGAAGTGCGATAATATCATTTTATCCCTACACAGAAAACCATGCATGAACGGAGAGAACACAGTTTCCCAAAATAGACTCATTGACCTGTTTGGAGCTAAAAGTAATATTTGCTCCTTGTTCTAATCTGAAGCCAACAAGGAACAATAATATTCCTTAACAATCTCTGAAGATTACACCTCAAGTATTCTGCAATGTATTTTCCTGTTTACACTTTTCTATTACTTTAGATCTCCTGAAATAATTGATCTAAGCAATAAAATAAAAACTCTTCATATCAAAAGCAAGGGCTAGTGAGAGTTGGGTGTATTATTTATAAAGATTCTTACATAAATCCCCCTGTTGTACATTGAGCTTATTCCCTTTTTTCCAGACTAATCTCAACCCAACTGCTCCCCATTCTGTCTGGGATCTCTTTTCTTGTGCTTAAAAACCATGGTTATGTCTCTGCTTTCTTCTCTTCAGGATAAACGGATCCATAATTTCTTTAACTTACTAATTTTTGAGACAGGGCCTCAGTCTGTCACCCAGGCTGGAGTGTAGGGGTGTGATCATAGACCACTGCAACCTCAAACTACTGAGCTCAAGCAAACCTCCTGCCTCAGTCTCCTGATTTTAGTCAGGACCACAGGCACAAGCCACCACGCCCAGCCAGTATTTTTATATTCTTAGCAGGGTCTCGCTATGTTGCCCAGGCTGGTTTCTAATTCCTAGCCTCAAATGATCCTCCATCTCAACCTCCCAAATTGTCTTTAATTTATTGTTATTTAATGCCTCCTGCTTACTCATGGGTCATCTCTAGGTTCATTATACTCCAAGTTGTGAGTAAGAATGTAGAATGTGGTAATTCAAGTAGAAGACTGAGACTATGGCAGGCCATGGGTTTGTTCTTTTTAAAGTCATGTATATAAAAGCTGGCCTGACTTTGAATGAAATGTCTAAAACCTAATCATAAGTGCCCAAAGAGCCTAAGAAATGGGTAATTTTGGGAAGTCAGTGATTCTATTTGAAAGTTGGCCTATTAGCTTGTATAATAATTGCCCCATCTTCTGAGACTAAGGTAACATACTCAATTGTCACTGGACTAGGTGAGATTGGGGTTAGGGATGGGAAGGCAGTAGTCACGGAAAACAAAAATCAAGGATACAAATGAAACTAGAGTTACTGCTCAACTGCTCAGCATTGACATAGTGTGGTTGCAAAATGTCAGGATCTGTAATGTGCTTGCGCCTGAACATGGCTGAACACTTAGAAAACAGTTGCTTAGTTATTCTCCTACACTCAAAAGAGAAGATTCAAGGCTTGGAGTTCCTGGGCTTCCCGTTGGGAGAACTGAGGATGAGGTTGAGTGGGAGGGTTCTGTCCCCTCTGCTTCCATGGCTTCCTTGCAATCAGAGCAGCTCTGCATACCCTCCTCTGTTCATCTTCTGTGGAAGTTACAATGAGCAATAATTAGCCACTGCCTAATTATTCAGTTCCCCTCTTCCATGGGGGTGAGTCCCACATCCCAGTTGCACCTGAACCACAGTTAATGCATAAATCAGCTAATTTGACATTGGATAATGTCAAATTGATTGTATAAAATACTTGTTGGATACTTGGGCATCTAATTTTTAAACATGAGAGAATTTTAGGTCATGCACCAATATGACACACATCTCACAAAAAAACTGTGATGACTATTAGAGAATTCTGGGTTTCTTGAAACGAAAATACTGCATAAATCACAAAAACAGGTCTTTTCTCCTGGCTTCTTGGGGCAAAACAATATACTCACTCAAGCAGGGTGAAGAGACATATTCTCTCTAAGTGAGATTACCCTGCAGAGCACTGGCAATCACCTGTCTCCTACTTCCACCTTCCCATATCACAGGCCAGGTAGTGGGTTAATTTTCTGCACCTTGAACTTAGACTTTGCATTCCTATTCTCATCCCTTTGTTAACATTACAGGAAAAAATCCCTACCTGTAGTGAATGCAGAATCACAGTACCAAGAAGGATTTTTGGAGCTCAATAAATTCATCTCTCTGCCTTTCTGCAGGACTGTGCCCCTTGCCACCAGATCTAGAGCTCCTGGGATTTTCAGGCAGTGTAGAATGAATACAGGATATCTATGCCTACAGCACACAGTCAAAAACTCAGCCCAGCAGTGAATGCACAGCACTTTCTGTATTCTTACTGTGCCCTGAGTAAAGACTTTTCACTTCATACATCATTCACAACTTGCTACAGGGATTTCACAAAGCCAGTACATACCCTTTACACAAAGAAAAGAAGAAAAAGAACAGACCTGGGAAGGAAAGGAAAAAGGTGTGTCTGCCAAGTGTAACATTATCAACAGGGAAATTAACAAGGCACAATTTAGTTGGGGATGTTAATCAAATAAACAAATGGAGTTTCTCATTCTGTTTACACATTTGAAGAAGAAGCCTAAAATATTTCAGAGTCAAACATGGTTAGAAAGTTTCATTTCCTCCCTGGGCTCTGATGCCATGAGAAGCAAGGCAAAAGACAGGGAAACTGGAAGCTACTTTTCCCCTGGAGAGATCTGGTAAACAGATGCTGAGGTATCCCACCATCTGGCTTACAGAATCCTGGGGTCCCAGAGGAGGGCGCCACCTGGAGGTGCTGGAAATACTGTCAGTGCTGGGTGGCAGTCTCTGTTGACTGAGAGAGATCCTAAGCACACAGAGAAAGAAATGCCTTCAGTTGAGTCCTTAAATGTCCCAAGCCAGGGTTTTTTTCCACAACAAGGTAGAGAAACAGTTTATTTCTTGCTAATCCTTGAGGGATTTACCCTTTTTTCCCCCAAAAATGATTCCTTCTGAGCCTTATCATTATTTTCTGAGTAATAGCCACTTCTACTAAACAGTAACTGCAATCTTCCTCCTCCTCCCACAATTCTGTGTTATATTACATTCTAGTTGGATTTCACAGTAGCTTGACGGGCAGATTTGCATAGAAGAAATTAAGCCATAGAGAATTAGTCAGAAGAATTAATCAGAGATAGAGTCATTAGTTTCCAAGTAGTGAATTAATTTAGGAAAACCACTGGATATGTCACTTTCATTGTCTTTTCCTCTTGAGAAATAAAAAATGTTTATTTTTGAAGGTTGACAGAAAAGATCTGGGACTGTAAGCCTGTGCTTTGATATTACTGAGTCATCTTAGGCACCAATAGCTCACTCCATTCTCCTCTCCCCTCACACTCGCCCCAACTCACTCATGAAGAAATGAAGGGCAAGTTGTTTTCTTTGTCTTGTCTAGAAGCCCATGTTCACTGATCCAGGATCACCATTCGAGTTCTAAAAACCAGATGTCAAATGTGCAGGGTTCTAGGACAGGTCACCTATTCTTAGCCTACCAGCCCAGAAGCCCCTCCCACACTGCAATGCAGCAGGCTCACGAAGAGCCTCAGAAGACAGCTGATCTGGGTAATGTACATGGCCTGTACTTACTGGCCAAGTTCTGCCCCTTTCTTGACTATAGTTTTCCCAATCCCTATCTTTTCCAGCTCTTTTTCCTGGTCTCCTACCTCCTCTCCTGATCCCAAGCTTTGGGACATCTATTGAGGTGCCTTTTTCTGGATCACCAAATGTAACCCACAGCCTCCTCAATCCCAACTCTGAGCTTGACCCACTTCTCTGACTTGGGAACACTCCATAGTTCTGAGCAGGATCCCTCTATTAGACCAGCCTTGGGGGATCTTGTCGGTTCTGATTCCATTTACCCAGAAAAGGGATTAGGTGTTTTTAGGTTTGCACTGAACAGCTGGGGATTGAGTAGAAACATCTCATAGAACTCTGAGTTCAGCTTCTTTTCCCCACACAAGGGGTCAGTCGGTTCTGCAAAAGTAAACTGAGAACTAGAAGATCTTTGGGGAGAACCAAGCTCATTTATTTACTTCTTTATTTAGCCACTCATTAATTCAATAAATATTTGTCAATTTTCCACTATGTGCCAAGCATTATGTTGAACTTTAAATGCTGGTCCTCCCCATATTTGTGCTTCTAGAAAGGATGTGGCTAATGCCTTGCTCATATAAACAGCTTTGGAATAAAATCGCCATGAAGTATTGCAATTTTGTGTGGGAAATCTGCATGCAATCAAGATGTCTGATTGTTGCTGTGACCCAGATGCCAACAATATGTTGCTCCAAAGATCACCATGGCAGCCTGCTTATAGAAAATGTTATGTATAAACCTGGGTCAGAATGTATGGTTTCAGGACAGTATCCAATTCCATTATCTCTCCCTTGTGGTTCTCCTAATGATTTTTCTGGGATCTGCCTGCTTCATGAGAACAAAAGGACTGACTCATCCCTTCATCATTATTCAGCTTGTAGATTTTAATATTCACCATGTGTTTGATTGGCTTATCTGCCTCTTGCCTAGAAACTTCGTCAAGAGGAAATCCATGATCACAAGGTGACAGAAACGACATTTAAATTATTTACTACTAGTTGCTCATTTTGGTTTTCTTTGTTTTATGAAAAAAAAAATCAAGACACTGTTATGCCACTGGTAGTCTACAATAGGGCTGTATGCACATTAGGGCTCTATGCGCTGTTTCCCTAAGAAAAAACAGAAGCATCACAGTATGGAATAAAAATCTACGACAAGAGGAGAGTAATAGAGTGTACGCACATAAAAATGAGTTCTGAGTATCTCTGTCTCGTAGCTTGGGAAGGTGACAAACAGTGTAAGGTTTAGACATGAATAGGATTCTAATGGTTTCACCGTGGAAACAGTACAATGGACTATTTTCAATAGTACTGCAGGTAGAAACCGACTTAATGACATTTGCTCATAAAGGCAATGTAGATTGCATAGTTTGAAAATTGAAGAGAGAAATACTTTAGATTAAAAATAATTTATAGGGTTTTTATGGGTTGCTTCATTTGATCAGCCATCATTTGCTCAGGAGTCTTTAATAACTCTGTGGTATCTTCAATGAAAAGCTTTTTTCAATAAAAGTAGAGTTACTTTTAAAAGACAACTTTTTAATACTGCCCTGAAAGATAAAGAGAACCTACTGAAAATAATTGAAGAACCATAGGCATGTTGCCTTCCTGTGATTGCTAGAGATTTGGAAGAATTTCTGCCCAAATTGGGCTGGATTTGTAAAGATGTCCATAATAGTGTTTGGATTCAGACCAGCTTTTGTTCAAAGCACTGAAACAGCATAAGACGGGTGTGCAATAGAAGGACATGATTAGGACAGTAGCTTTTTAACTTTGACAGCAGAGTGGTTCCCCAGAGTCACTGACTACATTTTCCCCACATATGTCAGTGGGGAAAATGCTGGATCATTGGAAAGTAAGCAGATGGCTGCCCAACTTTTTGTGAAATGAGAGGAGGGAAGTGCCACAAAAGCACAGCAGTCTTCCATCACTGCTCCTACCAGTGCTACCAATCTAGGGAGATTAACAGGCACATGTGTTTGTAATGTGGGCCATGTTTCATCATTTGCCTTAAAGAAATAGGGCTCTTTTTGCCCTGTTTAGAATTGAGTCCACAGTTACAGGAAGCCCACCTGTTGCTCTGTGGTTCTTCTAAAACTTACTTTCCCAACTGAAAATGAAACACACAAATACTAATATATTGTTAAATCTTCTTTAAAACAACAGTAAAATATTCAGAGGTTGGCAATGTGATTTTTCTCAGAGACAAATCAGAGTAAGTTTAATATAAGAGTATAGGCTCTGGCACCAGATGGCTCAAGTTCAAACCCTGGCTCTATCTCTTATTAGCTGTGGAAATTTAGACATTTACTAGTAATAAACTAGAATTTATTACATCACTCTAAATCTTAGTTTCCTCATCTGTAAAAGAGGTTAATAATTGTGTCTACCTTATAGTTTTGTCATGAGGGTTAAATGGAATAATGTACATTAAGTGCTTAACAACATATCTAACCTATAGTGACAGCTTAATAAATATTAGCTGTAACTATTCTTATTACAATCATGTGTATCTAATAGCATTAACACAAAAATAAACACTATCAAAACAGAGCCTGTAATTTCAGAAAGAGAAAAAAAAAACATAAGGTGGCTGGATACCCCCCAACTTCCCACCACCTTACACAAAAGAAAGCCCTTGACTTACGATCTTAAAAAATAGGTAAATGACACTTCTATAACTAAAATAAGGCTGAAAATTTATTCTAGTTATTGAAGAAAAGCTGAAGAATCTAACTCAAGAAGGTAGAAAACGGAGTGAAGGAAACTCAAATAAATAGAAGGAAATAAAAAATAAGATAAAATCAGAAATCAATGAAATAGAAAGCAGTACATAACAGAGAGAATAAACAAAGCCAATCTTTGGTTCTTAGAAAAGACTAATCAAATTGATTAAATCTCCAGCAAGACTAATCAAGAAAAAAAGAGAGAAGAAACAAATGACCAGTATAAGGAATGAAAAAAAAAATTGTATCACATCCTGAAGACACTAAATATAAAATAGGAAGATGTGATTAAAATTTTGCTTGTAATTGAAATTTTAGATGAGTAAATAAATTTCACAAAAAGGGAAATTTTAATATTCTTTGTTATTTTTGCAGGGATATGGATGAACCTGGAAACCATCATTCTCAGCAAACTGACACAAGAACAGAAAACCAAACACCGCATGTTCTCACTCTTTAAGTGGGAGGTGAGCAATGAGAACACATGGACACAGGGAGGGGAACATCACACACCAGGGCTTATTGGGAGATGGGGAGCTAGGGGAGGGATAGCAGGCGGTGGGGGGATTGGGGAGGGATATCATTAGGAGAAATACCTAATGTAGGTGACAAGGTGATGGATGCAGCAAACCACCATGGCATGTATATACCTATGTAACAAACCTGCATGTTCTGCACATGTACACCAGAATTTAAAGTATAATAAATAAAAGAAAACCTCCCAAAAACTCTGAAAGCTAGAAATAGAAATCAAAATTTTGATAAAAATATATGATATAGTTATTATAAACACTAGCAAATCATTATAATTACTGGTACAACATTGGTGGCTTTTCCTTTGCAATCAGAAACAGATAATGGTAACTGCCCCTTTTTAACTAATTCTATTCAACATTGTGGTGAAGTTTTAGCCAGGGTAGTAAAGAATGAAAAAATATTTTGTACTGTCTATAATAATATTATTAAATTATTAAATATTGGAAAGGTTATAAAATATAAGAGCATCATCCAAAAATCAAGCGTATGTGTATACACACACACACATGCCAGCCACATAGTATAAACAATTTTAAAGATGCTATTTAAAAGACCATCAAGCCAGGTGCAGTGGCTTATGCCTGTAATCTTACTGACTCAAGAGGCTGAGGCGAGACAATTGATTAGACCAAGGGGTTTGAGGCTTCAGTGAGCTATGATCATGCTACTGCACTCCAGCCTAGGTGATTGAGCAATACTCCATCTCTATTTGAAAAAAATTAAGAATATCAGGCACCTGGAATAAATCTAACAAAAGATGTACTCACTCAATGGAAAAACATGAAGTTTTACTAACAGGCATTAAAGAATATCTTAATAGCTATATCACATTAATGGTTTAGGTTCAATATTGTAAAGAGTCATCATCTCAATCAAAATTTTACTCTGGGTGTGTATATGCACGTGTATGAGTGTATATGTAACTTGGCAAGTTTATTCTAAAATATGCATGGAAATGTGATGGGTCAAGAGTAGCCTTCTGAAGAAGCACAACATGAATAGATATATTTGACAGCAAAAAATGCAGTAATTAATACAGTGTGATATTGACAAAAATACACAAATAGGCCAATGATAAAAAATGGAGAGCCCAGAAACAGAACCATGAATCAGCAGACACTTTTTAAGTCACAAACTCTCTTTTGTGGTAAATCCACAAAAGAGAAAGATGGCACGAAGAATAGTGAGGAAGGACAGTCTATTCAATCAGTTGTGCTAGGCAATTGGGTAACCACTGATATGAAATTGAACTTTTAACCTATGCCAAACAGAGAAATCAATTTCAGGTGGATTATAACTCTAAATGTAAAAGGCAAAACAATACAGAATTTTAAAAGTACAATAAGTGAATATCTTTGTGACTTTAAGATAGGGAGGAATTACTAAATACTGCCAAAAATATGTAGCCATAAAGGAAAATATTGATAAATTTGACTCAAAAAAATTAAAAAACAAAACTTGTATCAGAAAAATACTATACAGAATGAAAAAAGAAGTGATGAAGTGGAAGAAGATATTTGAAACATATTTTCTGATTAACAAATAATACTTTTCAGGAATTTAAACACACACTTGAACATACACATACAAATTCCTAAAAAAATAAGAAGAAGAAGATAGATATTTAGAAAACGGGGCAAGAGACTTCACCTGGAACTTTATATCCAAATGGCCAAGAAATGGATGAAAAGAGGCTCACACTTATTGGTAATCAGGGAAATTCAAATTACACTTATATGTGATTCCACTACATACCCACCAGAATGGATAAAATGTAAAGACCAAGTTTTGTCAAAAATTTGAAGCAACCAAAAAAATCACATACACCACTGGTAAGAATGTAGACTGGTTCCATCACTTTAAAAAATCTGGCAGTATATACTAACACTTAACATAATCATATCTCATTACACAAATACTCCATCCCTAGGTATATACGCAACAGAAATGCATATATATATTCACATACAAGAAGGTTCACAGCAGCACTATTTGATATAGTCTCACACTGAAAACTACCCAAAAACCCATCAAGAGTAAAATGGACAAATTATGTAATTCACAAAAGAGAATACTATATAGCTATGAGAATTACAACAATATAAATTTTATGAACACCATATTGAATGCAAGAATTCAGAATCAAAAGAGATCTTATTGAATCAGCCAATTTATTTAAGTTCAGAAAAGGCAAAATTATTTTGTGGTGTTAAAAGTCAAGCTAGTTGTTACCCTAAGAGCATGACAACACAAGGGAAACTTTTCTTTCTGGATCTGAGTTCTGATTAAAGGGGTAAATTGAGCTTGTGAAAATTTACTGAACTATACAGGTATATTTTGTGCCCTTTTCTATACATGTATTTTTCTTCAATTAACTTCCTCCTTTAAGATTCATGTAATAAATATCAATAACTTTCCAATACAGCAGAAAAAATGAATTTGAATGTGTAATAGAAGAGATGATTTTGTTTACAATATCAGAAAAAGTAAAAAACACCTAGGAATATACCTACAAAACAATTTTAAATATCTCTAGAAGCAAAATGTTTTGAGATCAATATTTTTTCTTTCTCTTTTTAATTGACATATAATATTTGTACATGTTTATGGGGTAGAGAGTGTTATTTTAATACAGGTATACAATGTGTAATAATCAAATCAGATTAATTAGTGTATCCTCACGTTGAACATATATCATTTCTCTGTGTTGGGAACATTCAAAATTATTTTTGCTAGCTTTTAAAACATGTATAATAAATTATTGTTAACTACGTACCCTACAGTGCTATAGAGAAATAAAACTTATTCCTCCTCTCTAGCTGTAATTTTATATTTGTGAACCAAGCTCTCCCTTTCTTCTACTCCCCCGACCTTCCCACCTTCTAATAACCATAATTCTACTATCTACTTCTAACAGCTATTGTTTTTAGTTCCCGTATAAGAGAATATGCAGTATTTATCTTTCCATGCCTGACTTATTTCATTTAACTTAATGTCCCCCAGGGTCATGGATGTTGGTACATATAACGGATTTTATTCTTTTTATGGGTGAATAGTATTCCACGGTGTATACATACCAAAGATTAATGAACATTTAGATTTATTCCATATATTGGCTATTGTGAACAGTGCTGTAAAAGGCATGGAAGTACCAATCTTTGATATACTGATTTCCTTTCCCTTGGACCAACATCCAGTAATAAGATTGCTATATCATATGGTTGTCCTATTTTTAGATTTTTTTTTGAGAAAGCGTCATACTGTTTTCCATAATAGCTGCACTGATTTGCATTCCCGTCAGCAGAGTAAGATTTCCCATTTCTTCTTGCTGGCATTTGTTTTTAAAATCATTTTAATAACAGCCATTCTATTGGGGTGAACAGCCAACAGTGGTGCAATAATATTGTGGTTTTGAGTTGCATTTTCATGATGATTAGTAATGCTGAGCATTTTTTCATATACTTGTTGGCTATTTGTATGTCTCTTTTTTGAGAAATATCTATTCATATCCTTTGCCCACTGTTAAGTCAAATTATTTGTGGGTTTTTATTATTTATTTATTTTTGCTATTGAGTTAGTTGAGTTCCTTGTACATTCTGAATATCAGTCTGTTGTCGAATTAATAGTTTGCAAATATTTTCTCTCATTCAACAAATTGTCTCTTCACTTTGATTGTTTCCTTTGCTGTGCAGAAGCTTTTTAGTTGGATAGAGTTCCATTTGTCTATTTTTGTTGTTGTTGGTGTTGCCTGTGCTTTTGTAGTCTTACCATAAAATCTTTGCCTTGGCCGATGTCCTGAAGTATTTCTCCTATGCTTTCTTCTAGCAGTTTTTGAGTTTTATGTCTTACATTTAAGTATTTAATCGCTTTTGAGTTGATATTTGCATATCATGAAAGATAGGGGTCTAGCTTTATTCATCTGCATATGGACATCTAGTTTTCCCAGACCAATTATTGAACAGTCCTTGGGTTCCCAGGCAGTGTGGGTGGAGGGATCAAGATCACTGTTGGTGGTGGTGGCTGGGGCATGGAGCTCTCAGGATCTGGGGAACACGAGGTGAGGAGCTCCGTATGTCCAGGGAGCCTCCCTGATGTGCTGGACTGCCTGTTATGCGGGGTCTAGAGTGCTGGGTGGCCTCAGGTGCCAGGGATGTGGCTGCACCAGTGGGTCCAGCTGGTGTCACAACACTGCAGCCCTCTTATTGGATATGGGGCGGGGGATGTTTGCAGGACCCCAGGGATGTGGAGGTGCGGGGACTATTGAGTCTCAGGGCAAGATGTAGTCTAGTGGTAACTGTTCTCAGAATGGCCCCATGCTATAGCAGCCTGGGTCCTGGGGCAGGAGAACACAATGTGGATTTTCTATCTGGAAAAAGCCATGTGGATGCCAGGTAATTCCCTGGAGCTCAGGAAGTGTGAAAGCTGAAGGGCTCTCCTCTAGCTAAGATTGCAGGCATGTGTAGTGGGAATGTGGACTGCTGGGAATTTCTCACTCCCTTTTACACTACAATGGAGAGTCCCTTTTGGCTTTTAATTGATTCTAGCTGGTTGTTTCACTTTTCACTCTATCCTGTCATCTTGAGTTTCCATGTCTCAGAAGGTCTTTATCACTTCCTTGCTTAATTTCAGTGTTCTTCCTTAGATGCTTTATTAAAGGTGTGATTATCTATTCACTGTTTTGGTCCTTCCTCATGAAGGAGGTGGGTGCTGGGCACCTCTAGCCAGCCATCTTGATAACAGCTCTCCAAAAATTTTTGAGTAAATGAAGAAATATACAATGTTCATGAATGAGAAAAACTCCTTGTAGTTCAGGAGCCCAGTCATGGGTCTGCAGAAACTTGGCTGCAGGTGTGTTATGTGGTCCATCACATCATGAGAGAGTAATGTCAGCTCTAGGGCTCAGACTAGGTCATACTCAGAAAAATCTCATATCAGCAAAGTGTTAGAGGCCATGCTGGTAAAATATGGGTATTACCTGGCATTCTGCTTGGTAAGACAAAGGGAAAGTGAAATTCTCTGATCAACATTTTTGTCTTAATGCTGTATAATTTCTACCTCACTATGTTTTTAAAAAGAATCAAAGTGCATTATTGTCCAGAAATGGCTATCATTTTTGTAAAACCTAAGACAAGGTTATGCCCTATTAGATATCAAGACAGATATCATAATAATTCCATACCGTTTTAATAATTAGAGAGTTAAAACGGTATGGAATTATCACAGATATGGACAGATAAACAGAAAACAACGAAGAGTTAAGAAGCAAATCCACATAAATGATGAGATAGCATATAAAACTTCTCTTGGCAGACCATTCATTAATCTATTTCATAATTGATTTAACTATATTTACTAAGATAGGCACAAATTATAAGATATCAGGCATACTGTTTCTATTCTTGCTTTATCTCCAAATTATAGGGTAGAATAATGAGTTCAGTTGAAAGAAATACACTGATTGTCACACTGCCTTATTTAATGTGATGTTCACTCTGATGTCAATGAAATATCTATCTTTTCTCTGTATTCTAATTTTTCCATTGGCTTATTCTATTTGTAAAAATTAAATTTAACTATTATTACATATGATTCCTAAGTAAGAAAATAGATGTTCATCTTGTAACACAACACTCCCACAAAACTGGCAAAAACCAAAAGTCTGACAATAGCAAATGTATGTGATGATGTGAAGCAATGACAACCTTCATACACTCCGTGTGGATGTAAAAATCAGTGCAATTACTTTGACATTGCCTAGTTACATTAAATTTATGTATAACCCAGGGTCCAGCAATACTACTCCTAAATATATAGTCTCTTGCATGGGTGCAACAGGAAGTATGTATAAGAATGTCTACAGCAACATTATTTCCAAAATGTGGACACTATTTACGTTGCCATCAAGATCAGAAGGGATAAATAAATTGTGGGACAGCATATAATGGAATATCACACAGCTATGAAAATAAATGAATCTCACCTACATGCAACTCCATGATGTCAAGTGATAGAAGCCAGACACACAAAAATATGTACAGTATGATTTAATTTATATAAAATAAAAATTAAGTATAACTACATTCTTGTGTTTAGAGATACATAATTAGGAGACCACACTATAAGAAAAGGTATCGAGTGATAACCATAAAAGGCAAAAGGTAACCTTTGAAAGAAAGAAGGGGATTGGGACCAGAAGGAACACATGGAAGCTTCTGGGGTACTGATAATTGGTTTCCTGATCTGGTTCAGAGTCACACAGATGACATTTCACTAATTAAACACATCTTTAGATTTTTTTTTTATCACTTTTCTACATATGTGTTATATTTCACAATTCTTTAAATAGTTAAAAAAAATAAGTTAAGCATTTTGGATATTTTTTCTTGGGGAGCTGGCACCATATGTCTCTGGACCATGATTTCTCTTTCTTTGTGGTTGGGCTTCCCCTGAGACCCAGAATTCCTGGTAATTCAGGCTCACTGCATGTATCACTCTATGTTAGGAAATAAGCAACTCATGGTCTTGAAATGCTTCACATTTCACACAAAGCTGAGGTAGCTCAGCATTCTCTACTTTAGAAATTTGGATGTATTTTCCCTCATGAGTCTGTAATTGACTTAATTTTTTTAAACAATACTTTTAAAATAAGTCTAGCCCATCTTCAAGTACATTTTAGATCTAGTGAAATACAGAATACTATCAATTAGATATTCTGAATATCATCTGTTTGTTATTTAGTAATGTGATATGTCTTGTGTGTCCACATCTGTATTTGTCATTATTGCAAAATCAATCAAATGTGGGCAAAAGTAAAGGAAATTTGAATGATCCAAAATTGAAATTTTTGCTGCCAAGCAGTAAAACAATTTTTACTAGCTTTATCCATTGTTAGAAAAATAAGTTATGAACTTCATTTCAAGTGAATTTCTAAAAGATCTAGGAGTATGATTATCGGAAGGCAGTTTGTATACACCTTTATTACTACTGATTATTTACAGATGCAAATTAATGTGCAATTGGAAGCATACTAAGAAATTGCAAAGATGTTCTGACATTAATCATCTGCTGCCTTTGTTTCTTTAGTGTCGATTTTCTCATTCTTTCCAATGGAAGATCCTTACAGTTTGTATTCTTTCACAGATGGGAAATGATCAGGTGAGAATTATTCAAATACACAAACCTGTTAACCACACATCTTCCCAGATAATGGAATATTTTGCAGGGAGACAGGCAAAAAGTGGTCATTTTTTAAATTCATACATTTAAGGATTATTTGGTTTTGATTAAATAAATATTTTATAACTGAATCATATTTTATATTTAAAGTTTATATTAAAAAACAAAATAAAAATAAAATTCAAGCCAGGTGCAGTGCTGCATGCCTGTAGTCCCAGTTACTTGGGAGGCTGAGGTGGGAGGATTCCTTAAGCCCAGGATTCAAGGCCAGCCTAGGCAATATAGCAAAACTCTGCCTCTTAAAAAAAAATAAATTCATCAGTATAGTGTGCTGTCCCCACCTCATTCCCTTCTTTGCATGGCTTGCTCCATTTTACTCTTCACACATGAGATAGATTAACAGTCACTTTTCTTTCTCTGAAGTAGGTTCTTCTTGTTATTCTCTCATGGTATCTTATTCTTCTAGGTTGTAGCATTTATAACAATTTATAATTATATATTTATTTGTTTATTTTATTTTCTGCCTTATTAGATTCAATTCTCCATCAGGGTAGGTGCAGTGTCTATTTTATTCACCAACCTATAGCCCATTTCTAACATAGTACCAGGCATGTAGTAGTCACTAAAATATTTGGTGAAAGAATGAAAATAAGGAAGGAGGGGGGAGAGAGAGAGAGAGAGAAGAGAAAAGAGAAGAGAGGAGAGGAGAAGACAAGAAAAGGAAAGGAAAGAAAAGAAAAGAAAAAGAAAGGAAAAGAAAATTACCAGATTGAAGCTACGAGATGAAAACTATGATGCTGTAATTCCAGGTATGAATCCATCCTTGTATTAGTTTTGCAAGACACTTGCGTATAATACTAAAGGGGGCTCAACACTGAAAGTTCAGCATGATGGACTCCATCTGGCTGTCGAACAAACCTACTGAGTTAAAGCAGGTTTCACCTTAGGTCAAAGATGCCTTTCTCCCCTCCTAACTCCATCATCTCACACACTAACACCTCCTCCTCTCCTCCTTAAGGCAATGTAATGAAGATAAATAGGCATTTTACAGACAGGTAATCTCATGATAACAGATGCCTGTTATTTACACCAGCAAAGCCATTTCCCTGGTGTTGGAACTTGCCTTAGCCCACCAGGATTGGGTGGGGTTCTGCCAGTCGGTGATCTGTAAAGGTGCAGGGTTCATTAGTGCTCTGAGAACAGCTGTCCGTATTTGCTGGGGATCAGATTACAGGATCTCATTAACTCACTCTTCTTGCATGCTTCAAACCTTTTGTAAGTACCAAGACCTATTATTTCAACTTGCCTCGTATCAAGAGGGCTAAAGACTGAGGGTTTCGTTGTACTTATTTCTGTTCACTATTATTTTAAAGTGTATGCTAAGGAAAAGTAGTAACAATATCATTTATTGTAAATGTCGCTATAAAATGTAAAATTTTTTTATGTCTATGAGCAACTATTTCTTGTTTGAAACTTCCTAGTTATTTAGTGAAGAATGATACAGTTTAAATTTTGGTTAATTTGCAATAGGCTATTAAGTATGGAGAAATTAATACAACTCCTAGGAAGTTTTTGTTATTTTATGTTGCTTTATTTTTTAAGTTTGATTTGGTAACTTAAGAAAAAAACAAAACTTAAAAAGGAAAGTGGCCTGAGCTGTTAAAGACACGTATGTTTACTTGGGGTTCACTCAGCACAGCAGGCTTAGCTCACAGAGTGAGTTAGCATTTCAATTTTTCAAAGAATCAATTGCAAGACCCTTCTGTAAGGGTCTGCTGTGGGTGGACAAGTGAAGAGTTATTGAAAAATGTTCCAAGAATGACAGGGGGAAAACACGTGTCTAGATCTTAGGAAGAGAAAATATGGAAGGATCTAGGAATTAGAAGAATCCAATGTGAGGAAGAATAAAGTACAGAGGGAAGAGTGAAGGTAGAAGAGGCGCAAAATAGGTAGAAGCTTGATTATGCATTGCTTTGCAGAGTGTGTTAAGGATACCCCTCTTTAACCCAAAAGCAAAGGAAGAGCTTTCAAATGGCTTTAACTATGCACGCAAGTAGAAAGGCAGGAATGTAGTCGGATTTGTTTTTTGAAAAGACAGATATACTGGATGTGGAGGCTTGTAAAGGTGAGGTTGGATCAACTCTATTGCACTGATCCCTGGTGAGAAATCATGGTATATTTGATTCGGATATTGGCTCTGAAGATAGAATAAAATGGAAAGAATTTGAGACACATTTAAGACATTAAAAAATCTATACTAGTGATTAATGAATTGGGCATGTAGTGCAAGGGAGGAGGAAAGGTCAAGAATTATTCATATATATCTTCAGCAACTGAGTATATGGTAATACCATTTACTGAGAATGATCACATGAGAGAAAACTACATGTGAAAGAAAAGATTATGAATTCAGGCTTACACATATTTAGAGGTCCTTATGTAGCCAAGACAAGGTGTTGCAGAATGTATAGGTCTAGAGCTGAGAGGAGACGTCTATCATCAATATTGATAATTCAGGTTATGGTCAATGGATGATACGGCCTGGCAAGAGAGTACAGAGTGAGAAGAGGGGACTTGCAACCTAGCACTAACAAACTCTAACATTCAGTGGTGGGAGGAAAACTGGCAGAGACTGAGTAAGAGCAGCCAGAGAAGCAGAAGGAAAACATGAAGAATGGGAAATGAAAGGGAGAGGGAAACCAAGAGAAAAGAGTCTTTCAAGATGGAGGGAGTGATCAATGGTGAAGGGGCAGGGGTGAATGCTCTGAGCATCAAAAAGGGCAAGAATTGGAAATTCTTTGCTGGATTTGGAAACCGTGGTCACAGGTAACTCTAGAAAGAGCCATTTGGTTAGAGTGAAGGAATGAAGTCCAAAGTGAAATGAGTCTTTAGAGGAGTTAGTGAAATGTGAGGAAACAGGCAAAGTGAATATAGAGTTGGATACATTGCATTGTGAAGATAAAAAAGAGGCTTATAGGTGAAAGAGAAGCAACATTAAATGGTGCTTCTTTCCTTATTAAACAAGAGAGACTAAAGGATATTTAAAATTGGTGAGAATGCTCCAACTGAGAGGAATAGATCGAATAAAGAGGAAAGAAAAGGGTTCATTGACTAGATTAACAAAGGATTCTTCTGCTGGTACATCCTGTGTTAATTGCAGGCTCAGACACCCCACATCACACCCCACAACACACACATGCCCTCTTCTTCCTGGCTATGATAAGACACCACAGAAAAGGGTCCCTCTTGCTGCCAAGAACTGCATCCAAGTTAGGCCTTCTGAACCAGCAACACCTACTTTGGCCAGACCTCTTTGTATTGCAGAGCGTGTTAAGAATATCTCTCTTTAACCCAAAAGCAAAGGAAGAGACCTGCTGCTGGTATCATCCTGTGTTAATTGCAGGCTCAGACACCCCACATCACACTGCACAACACACACACACACACACACACACTCTTCTTCCTGGCTATCATAAGACACCACAGAAAAAGGGTCCCCTCCTTTGCTTTTGGGTTAAAGAGTGGTATCCTTGACATACTCTAGAAAGCAAAGAGGTTTACTCAATCTGTCTTTCTCTTTATTCAATCTGTTCCTCTCAGCTAGACCAAACTTTGTTCTCTTGCTCTCTGAAAGCAGTCCATTCCAGCCCTCCAAATTTGTTTCACATTTACCCCAAGATCACAGTCACAACAAATGCCTAACCATGGATCTTGGGTGCCTTACTCTAGATAAAATCCACAGGTTCTTCACTTGACCAAGATGGGAAAAATTGACAGAAATAAATACTAAACTCACAAAAGATCACTACTATTTGATAGCCAGAAATATTTTGGTAAAAGGAAGCGCTGATGACCAATCTCTTATTCCATCTTAAAGAACTCCCACCTTCAAGGACAGCCTACAATTGTAAGCCAGATGTGTACTCTTGATATTTCATCCCATTTCAGGGCCCTCACTGTGTTTGCTTCATGGGTTTTTCTATCAGGCTTTTCTTTGGCTAGTTTTCCATTACATTCAATATGGCTGTCACTTCCCACAAAAGTCGAGGTCCATCTGTTTTATGTTTCTTTCTGGACCTCTTAACCTTCTAACTTACTTCTTTGGAGAAAAATTTGAAAGCTGAAAGTAGTAGATAAAGATTTGTTTGCAGGAAACAAGCTGTCAGCACAGATGTATGGTATAATTTCTACCAAAAGTTCAATATTACTTTAATGTGTATTCAGGGGAAAAGCTATAAATATAATATTCACTCTAAATGGGGTCATAAAACAGAGTATTTTCAAGCTTTTTATGCAGACATTGGTTTGAGGTAGTTTTACACTCTATGGTTTCTGATTCTGAGGTAATTACTATTGGGGTTTCATAATAAAATGAAGAAAGGAAGGAAGACAGGGTGGGCAACTGGAAGAGGTGGGCAAGTGGAAGAGAGGGAGAAAAAAGAAGAAAAGATCCGATGGTTTTACAAGCAGCTGACATTTCACCCACTTGCACTGACTCCACCCTGCCACCCTGTGAAGAAGGTTCCTACTTTTCCTTGGCCTGCTGCCATGACTGTAAGTCTCCTGAGGCCTCCCCAGCAATGCAGAATTATGAGTTGATTAAACCTCTTTACTTTATAAATTACCCAGTCTTTGGTAGTTGTCTACGGCAGCATGAGAATGGACTAATGAAGCAAGGAAGGAAGGAAGGAAGGAAGGAAGGAAGGAAGGAAGGAAGGAAGGAAGGAAGGAAAGAAGGGGAGATCTTGTTTCAGATTTTTTTTCCCTAAGAAGTTAACACATGGATATTTGGTTCAGAAGTTCAGAATCTTGTGATATTTCCTTTGGTTCCATGTCTACCCATCTCATGATAAGAGGTAGGGTTAAGATCCTGGGCTTTAAAGACAGGTAGATATGAGCTCAAATACCAGTTCCATTGTTGGCTATCTGTAAGATCCTGGGCAATTTTCAAACTCTTTGAGCCTCTGTTTCTTCAACCATAAAATGCTTAATAATGTAAACCTTGCTGGGCCATTGTAAGGATTACATAGAATCATATTTGCAAAGTTAATTATGAGTCAATAATTGAAGTCATTGATGCAAAATGGACTGAGACCCAATACACATATGCTGGTCTATCTCCTTCATGAGAGAAAAATCTAATTGGAATTAGAGCCATCTGTTGCAGTTGGAGCCTTTCATACTAAATGGACTCATTGATACTCAAGTTTTGACTCTCATAATGAAGGGGAAAAAATGCTTCATAACCTGATGATGTCAGTGTTATTATTTCCCATGAAATATGCATTCTCCTTATGAGACTAGACTATGAGGTCTTCGGGATGGGTCAGGACGGGGTGTGTATGATGAATGTGTAATGAATGCTTGCTTTGATGAATACACTTGCTTCTTTAAGGGTCTGGGGAAATTGGCCACAAGGCTTGCTGATGAGGAAATGAATCAAGGCATTTTCTGTCTCTTCAACTCATAAATCCAGAGCACACTTTTCCCCTTTGGGGTCTGCAAAGCCTGAGAAGCTTGAGTTCATGACATCAGAAATAAAATAGGGTAGAAAACCCCAGTGAGGAGCAAGAGAGATTCCTGAATGGTGAGTTTGGGCACTGGATTGGGAAGCTGGGGAGGGGGCCTAGAAGAAGGATGTATTAGATGACAAGAGAGGCAGTTGAGGAGAGTAAAAGAGGGGTGGTAAAATGAATAATTCTTCCTTCTGAAGGTCTCACTCTGTAAGCTGCCCCCATGCCTTTCCATGGTGGAGGGAGACAGAAAATCTCATGTTCCCAGGTGGTATTGCTCAGTGAGACCCTCCTTTTCTAAAAGGAATATTTGCACCTTCTTTGAATTCTGGTATCTATGTTCGCTCAGGGGAAGACTTGCAAGGCAGCAGTGCTTCGGAAAGAAAAGGCTATGATTTATCACTTACCCTGAAGTCAGTTCTCTTGCCATCCTACTGACCATTCATCCTCACACATTCTTGGTCACCACAGGAGGACCATGAGCCAGCTGTGCAGGCAGTACTCCATCAAGCAAGATGAAATTCCCAGATTTCTTTTCACAACTCCCTGGGAGACAGAAAAAGATAGAGCATTAGTTCAAGGTTACCTAGCTTGAGAGTTTCTTCTTGATATGCCTTGTGAACCTTTCTGCCAACAAAGCCTAACATTTCAGCTATGCTGTTTGGCATGACCATCATCCCCCATTGACTTTCACTGCCCATTCTCAGCCTGCCATCTTCTGTAATCTCAAACCTTTCCAAGTTTTATCATTTCCACACAAGATTCATACTTTCTTCACATATCATTAGCTAGTTATCTGATCTGCATTCAGTTCAACTAAATTCACTTCATCTAAACACACACATACCTAATACACATCTACTTCCCCCGATCCTTCCTTCCATTGTGGAAGAGATTTGAGTATCAGTAATAATTCATGGTGTGTGTGTGTGCGTGTGTGTGTATTTATCTTGGTATACACATCATTTTGGTAGAAACAGAGACCAGTAGTGGGAAGTAGACTGCATCGGTGGGTACTGAGAGAAATTACATGGGAGAAAGAAGGGAAGAGACTCTTAGGCAGTTGATATGTTGATGTAGAGACTTTGGAATGATGAATGGGTGTAAATAAATTTTTTTAAAATAAATTTCTTATTTTACTTTAGGTTCTGGGGTACCTGTGCAGATCATGCAGGATTGTTGCATAGGTACACACATGGCAATGTAGTTTGCTGCCTCCATCCCCCTGTCACCTATATCTGGCATTTCTCCCCATGTTGTCCATCCCCAAACTCCCTACCCTCCGCTGCCCCTCACCTAATCCCCACAAACAGACCCCAGTGTGTGATGCTCCCCTCCCTGTGTCCACGTGTTCTCATTGTTCAACACCCACCTATGAGTGAGAACATGTGGTGTTTGATTTTCTGTTCTTATGTCATTTTCCTAAGAATGGTTTCCAGATTCATCCATGTCCCTAGAAAGGACACAGACTCATCATTTTTTATGGCTGCATAGTATTCCATGGTGTAAATGTGCCACATTTTCCTTGTCCAGTCTATCATCAATGGGCATTTAGGTTGGTTCCAGGTCTTTGCTATTGTAAACAGTGCTGCAGTAAACATATGTGTGCATGGGTTTTTATAACAGAACCATTTATAATCTTTTGGATATATACCAGTAATGAGATTGCTGGGTCAAATGGAATTTCTATTTCTAGGTCCTTGAGGAATTGCCACACTGTCTTCCACAATGGTTGAACTAATTTACACTCCCACCAACAGTGTAAAAGTGTTCCTATTTCTCCAAATCCTCTCCAACATCTGTTGTCTCCAGATTTTTTAATGATCACCATTCTAACTGGTGTGAGATGGTATCTAAATGTTGTTTTAATTTGTATTTCTCTAATGACCAGTAATGATGAGCATTTTTTCATATGTTTGTTGGCCTCATATGTCTTCTTTTGAAAAGTGTCTGTTCAACTACAATCAGAGATTACTACAAACAACTCTATGCATGTAAACCAGTAAACCTGGAAGAAATGGATGAATTCCTGGACACTTGCACCTTCCCAAGCCTAAACCTGGAATAAGTTGAAACCTTGAATAGACCAATAATAAGGGCTGAAGTTGAGGCAGCAATTAAAAGCCTACCAACCAAAAAAAGTCCAGGTCCAGATGGGTTCACAGCTGAATTCTACCAGATGTACAAAGAGGAGCTGGTACTACTCCTTCTTAAACTATTCTAAACAATACAAAAAGAGGGGATCCTTCCCAAATCATTTTATGAGACCAACATAATCCTGATACCAAAACCTGGCAAAGACTCAACAAAAAAAGAAAACTCCAGGCCAATATCCATGATGAACTTAGATGCAAAACTCTTCAATAAAATACTGGTAAACTGATTGTAACAGCACATCAAAAAGCTTATCCATCACGATCAAGTAGGCTTCATTCCAGGGATGCAAGGCTGGTTCAACATACACAAGTCTATAAACACAATCCACCACATAAACAGAACCAAAGACAAAAACATGATCATTTCAATAGATGCAGAGAAGGCCTCTGACAAAATTTAACGGCCTTTATGCTAAAAACTCTCAATAAACTAGGTAATGAAGGAACATATTTCAAAATAATAAAAGCTATTTATGACAAACCTACAGCCAATATCATACTGAATGGGCAAAAACTGGAAGCATTCCCTTTGAAATCCAGCACTAGATGAAGATGCCCTCTCTCATCACTCCTACTTAATATAGTATCTGAAGTTCTAGCCAGAGCAATTAGGAAAGAAAAAAAAAATAAAGTGCATTCAATTAGGAAAAGAGAAAGTCAAATTGTCTCTATTTGCAGACAAAATGATTGTATATTTAGAAGACCCAATCATCTCAGCCCAAAATCTCCTTAAACAGATAAGCAACTTCAGCAAAGTCTCAGGATACAAAATAAATGTGCAGAAATCACAAGCATTCCTACACACCAATAACAGACTATGGAAAGCCAAATCATGAGCAAACTCCCATTCACAATTGTTACAAAGAGAATAAAATATCTAGGAATACAACTAACAAAGGACATAAAGGACCTCTTCAAGAAGAACTACAAACCACTGCTCAAGGAAATAAGAGGGGACAAACAGATGGAAAAACATCCAATGCTCATGGTTAAGAAGAATCAATATTTTGAAAATGGCCATACTGCCCAAAGTAATTTACAGATTCAATGCTATCCCCATCAAGCTACCAATGACCTTATTCACAGAACTGGAAAAAACCACCTTAAACTTCATATGGAACCAAAAGAGAGCCCGCATAGCCAAGACAATCCTAAGCAAAATGAACAAAGCCAGAGCCATCACGCTACCTGATTTCAAACTATACTACAAGGCCACAGTAATCAAAAAGGAGATTTTGGGTTATTTTATTGTGTGACGCATTGTTTAAACCTCATGCCTCTCATTTAAGAATGCTATCAGAAGTCATCCATATAACTCTTCTAAGTATCCTAGAATTGTATTTGGGTATTTATTTGGTTGTGATGATAGCAGAATTAGACCTCAAGAGGGTTCTTCCATATTCAGGTTAAAGTCAGAACCCAGGATAGCTGAGTCAGGTCGAAGTAATTCAGGTCCAAAGAACAGAGGTCAAAATAGTTCAGGATCAAAGCCTTGAGAAGAATGATTTGGGTTGGTTTGGAGGGTGGTGGTGGTGGCACATAGAACTCTCAGGAAGCCATGCCACATATGCGTTGGAAACCCTGACTATTAAATGAGGAAAAGTGTGGGGCCTGAGAATCCCCCTAGAGCTACAGCTTGCTACAAATTCCTCAAACTTTTAGCATCAATTCTGGGTTTATATTAACAATCAATCTTCTAGATCAGACACTTCATCAGAATTGATTCTAAAGCATAATCAAGAGTGAGGCCAACATTTTCAGCTTTTCTGTAGACATCTCTCTTGGTGGCCTTTTTCAGATTCAGAATGCCCAGAACTGAACCTAGTCCCCTCACCCTGTCCCATTCTCTGTGGCTTTGTTGAGGTTACCAACCACCCAGGTAACCAGGAAAGAAACATTTATTCTTCCTCTCCCTCACTCTGTATCCAATTAGACAATAAATTCAGTTGTTTCTACTTCCTAAAGCTCATTCTATATCTTTCCTTTTGAACATATTCTCTTTATGTCATACCCTCATCACTAGCTTCTCAACTAGTTTCCCAACTCCAATCCCTTTCATTATCTATTTCACATTCTACATTGTCAGCAAAATGATCTTTCTGAGATATTTTGATGGCTCTCCTTGGTCCACAGAATCCAGTCTCAGCCCATTAGTAAGTTTCATAATTTACTTTGGAGTCTGCCCTGATCTTTTGTTCTTGCCTCATGTCCCACCACCTTTCCTCAGTGCTCCTAGGGAATAACAGTGTCCCTTATACTCCACGTTTTTGCACATCTCCATGCTGTGACTTCTACCTAGAATATCCTTTGCTCACTTTGTCTACCTGTAAAGTTTGGCTCAAATATTTCTTTCTCTGAAACCTTCCTTTATTTATCTCTATTAAAGTCGGTTTCTTCCTTGTCAATAATCCCATAGTATCTTGTACACAACTGTATTATCCTATTAATATAGTTCTTCTTTCATGTTTGCACGTACTAGTAGGTTGCAAGGTGGTATAGGATAGAAACCGTGCCATTTTTCTTTGAGACCTAGTGCCTAAAATAATATCGCCTACAAATATCCTAGTATTTGTTGGATGATTAAATTTAAACTATATTGAAACCCTATATGCTTATTCCTACATGATGGCTGGTAAGTTATTAGGATAATTTAAAACTAAGCAAAAAGCAGGGTATGAACAGACAGATGTTTTCTTAATCTGATAGACTAAAAACTTAAAAAAATCTATACTAACCCATACTTAATGTGAAATATTGAATACATTTCTTCTGAGGTCGAGAATGAGACAAAGATGCACACTATCACCAGGTCTTTCCAAAACTTACTAGAGGTACCATCAGTGTGACAGGACAAGACAAAAGAAAGAATAACCTATGCAAAATTAGATTAAGCTGTATATAACAGATTAGTGTACTTTACACACAATATACTTTTCCAAAAATATATTATAAATAATATATACTATACCAAAAGAACTCTACACTAAACAGAGACAGTAGGATATAAAATTACCTTCAAATATTAACTTAATTATTCTCTTTAAACTGGGCTTGTAGCTATAGTTTAATACCCATTTGGGCACATGTGCATTTTTCCTGCCTATTTTCAGGATTGCTCACTATAGCCTCCAGTCTAGTACGTGGTGGAGTACCAGGAATGGAATAGCTGGCTGATTCTTCACAGAAAGAGCTTATTTAACATGTGACCGGTGCAAAAGCTGCTTCCAACCATTACTGCTAGGTTTTAGGGATAATATGTCAAGGAAGCCCTATCACTGTCATTGGTTTTATCCTAGTGTCAGCAAAAATTGCAAGGGGGTTACTAGGTAAACATTTACATGTTTAGCATTTCTAAAGTAAATCTTCTAGATTGTTATCATCATAGTCCCCTGAAATTTTAGATTCAGGCTTTAGATATAATTCACATGCCATAAATTTCCCCCCTTTAAAATTTTCAATCCAGTGGTTTTCCATATATTCAAAAGGTTCTGAAATCATCACCACTATCTAATCCCAGAATAGTTCATCACGTCAAAAAGAAACTGTACTCATTAGCAGTCACTCCCCATTTTCCACCTCCCTCAGCACCTGAGAAGCACTCATCTACTTTGTGTCTATGATGTTGCCTATTCTGAACAGCTCATATAAGCGAAATCATATAATATGTGGCCCTTTGTAAAAAAACAACACGTTTTAAAGCAAAATTAGTAACACTGTAAAGTGGAGTATTTAACAGATATAAAAGTAAAAAGAATAACGATAATGTCATAAATATTTAGAGTGAGGAGGGGAGGGTGATAGGCAGAATATGATCCCACAATGATGTCCACATTCTAATCTCTGGGACCTGTGAATATGCTACATTTATGACAAAAGGGAATTCAGGTTGCAGATGGAATTAAGGCTGTGTGAATCAGCTGACTTTGAAACAGGAAGGTTATCCTGGATGGGCTCAATCTAATCATATGAGCTCTTATAAGTGGAAGAGTAAAGCAGAAGAATGGGTCAGAGATGTGTTGTGAAAAGAACTTAACTCAGCAGTGGTTGCTGGCTTTGAATATGGATGAAGGTGGCTACAATCCAAGAAATGTAGTGGCCTCTAGAAACTGAGAATGGTCCTCAGTTTACAGTCAGCAAGAGAATGAGAGTTTTGGTCTCCAAATCTCAAGTAACTAAATTCTGCCAACAACCTGAATGAGGGGAAAATGGATTCTCCCTGGAGCCTCCAGAAAGGAACACAGCCCTGCCAATACTTCAGTTTTAGCCTAGTGAGATCTATCAGAATTCTGGCCTACAGAACTGTAAGATAATACATTTGTATTGTTTTAGCCTCTAAAGTTATAGTAAATTATTATGACAGCAATAGAAAACTAATACATCAGGTACTGTTACAACAGTAATAGTATGCTACTTGTAATATTATTTTATAAGATTATAACTTGTGAAGTAAGAAGTATAAAGTTTCAGATGTGAAGTAGGAAGTATAAAATGGACTATTACTGACTATAAATGTACTTTGATAAGTTATGGGTATATTTTGTTAGTTCTAGAGCAACTATGCAAAAACAGAATAATAAAAAGATGTTTAGTCAAGACAAAAATAGACATAAGATGGAGCACTAAAAATATTTGATTAACCCAAAAGAAGGCAAGAAATGAATCACAGAAGACTAAAAAAAAAAAAAACTCAAGAGACAAATGGAGAACCAACAACAAAAGGGTAGACTTAAACCCAACCACATAAAAATTACATTAAATGTAAATGGACTGAACCATTCAATTAAAAGGAAGAGATTATTGGGCTGGATAAAAAGAACAAGACCAAACAAGATGCAGCCTATAAGAAATGCATATAGATATATAAAAATTTTTAAGTAAAAGAATAGTAAAATGTGTATTATGCAAATAGTAAACATAAGGAAATTCTTATGAAAATATTAATTTCAGACTTCAAGAGAAAAGGTATTAGGGTACTGTAAGAGATAAAGAAGAGCATTTTATTGATATGACTTCATCATACCCCTAAATATTCTTCCGCTGAATGAGAGCTTCAAAATTTATAAACAAAAATGGACAGAATCAAGGGAGAAACATAGGCACATTTACAATCATAATTAAAGATTTTAGCACAAATCTCTTGATAATTGAAGAGAAAAATAAATAGACAAAAAAAAATGCGAAAGACCTGAAGAAACTATTAAGCAAATTTACCTAATTAACTTTTATAGAACACTATACCCAATAACTGAAAAAATATATTCTTTTCTAGTGCACATGAAATATTCACCAAGATACATTGTGCCATAAAATAAATCTCAATACATTTCAACAAAGCACATTTTCTGACTAAACAGAAGTTACATTAATAACCAAAAATAAGTTATCACAAAAATGGAAATAAAATTACACACTTATCAGTAACCCATGGGTTAAAGAAGTAATAGAAAGGGAAATAAGAAAATAGAAGTGAAAGATAATGAAAACACAAAATATCAAAATCTGTGAGATATTTAAAGCAATGCTGAGAAAAATTTATTGCTTTTGTGCTTACTCTAAAAAATAAATTTTGAAAAATCTATTTAAAGTTTTAAAACTAGAAAAGGGACAGCAAAGTAAGTAAGAGGAAGGACATAATAATGACAAGGGCAAAAAGAAGGAAATAAACAGACTCTACTGCAGATAGAGAGGGAACAGAGATTTCCAATATCAGAAATGAAAGAGAAGTATACTACAGATGCTAATAAAAACTAATACGGAAACATCACCAACATAAAATAGTGAAATGCCTTGAAAAACACATCTCGCCCCATCTGACTCAAAAAATAAAAATTTGAAATAGTCCTATCTCTATCAAGAAATTAAATTCATAATTAAAATTATAAGCATATAAGAAAGTTAACCATTAAAAACCTTCCAACTAATTTATTTTTGAACATTGGTACTTTAATAATACAAATTCTATCAATAACATCAACTTTATATCAACTCTTTCAGAATTCCAATAAGAATACCAAATATTGCTCAATATTGTTAGCCATTCCTCTAAGTGAAAATTACAACCAAAATCATACCAGTTCATACCCATTATAATAGCTAAAATTAAAAAGACTGACAATTCTAAGTGTCAGTAACAATATGTAGCAAGTGGAAGTCTCCTAGATTCTGATGGGAGTGTGTACAACCATTTTTGAAAATAGTGTGACAATTTTTTATATACCGTTATAGGTCACTTAACAATGGGAATACATTCTGAGAAGTATATCATTAGTTGACTTCCTCATTGTGAGAACATCATAGAGTTCTCACAACGTATGTATGTATATACACAAACCTAGATAGTATAACCTACTGCACACCTAGGCTAAATGGTACATATAAACACATCTAAACATAGAAAAGATACAGTAAAACTGTAAGTATAAAGTTTTAAAGATGGTACACCTGTATAGGGCACTTACCATGAACGGAGCTTGCAGGAATGGCAGTTGCTCTAGGTGAGTCAGTGAGTGAATGTTAAGGCCTAGGACTTCACTGTACACTACAGAGACTTTATAAATACTATACACTTAGCCTACATTAAATCTATTTTTTAAGAATTTCAGGCCCAATATGGTGGCTCATGCCTGTCATCCCAGCATTTTGGGAGGCCAAAGCAGGAGAGTTGCTTGAGGCCAGAAGTTTGAGACCCGCCTGGAACACATACTGAGACCTCATGTCTACTAAAAATAAAAGAATTAGACAGGTGTGGTTGACACTTGCCTGTAGTGCCAGATACTGGAAGGACTAAGGTGAAAGAATACTATAAAGTCCAGGAGTTTCAGCTTGCAGTGACCTATGATCATGACATTGCACTCCAGCCTGGATGACAGAGCAAGACCCTGTCTCAAAAAAACAAACAAGTTCTTTCTTCAATAATATATTAACTTTAGCTCACTGTAACATCTTTATAAACTTTTTAATTTTTTTTGACTTTTAGACTCTTTTGCAATAGCACTTAGCTTAAAACACAAACACATTGTACAGCTATACAAAAATATTTTCTTTATATCCTTATTATATTTTTCAGATGTTTCTTTTTTACTTTGAAAACTTTTTGGTTAAAAACTAAGACACAAACACACATATTAGCCTAGGCCTACACAGATCAGGATCATCAAGACATCACGAGGCAATAGGAAATTTTCAGCTCCTGTGTAATCTTATGGAACCACCATCCTATATGCAGTTCATTATTGACCAAAACATCATGGTGTGGCCTATGAATGTACTTCAATATAAATTTCCCATGTAACTGAGCAACTCTACTATTCACCATTTACCCAGGAAAGAAAACACTTTGCCAAAGTATTAGATGAAGAGTCATTTTCTATGAAGAATAAGTATTCAATAACCAGTTCCAGCTTTCCCCACTGTTATCCTGGATTAGATGGACATAAAAGATACATTATCTGCCTTATGGAAATCACATTCTAAGATTAAAAAATAATCAAAATATACTTGAATTTCAAAAATTTTAAATCCACTTTGAATTGTACAAATTTTCATTTTTACATAATAGATCTACCTAGTTAGGGAGCTGACTGTTTCTTTCTTGATGACCTATCCAAGAGACAGTTTTCTTTAATTTCTAGACTCTTGAAATGATTGATGATGCTATAGAAGAAACTTCTGTGCTAGTTCTCAGTGAATCACCAGGAAGACTCATGAGTTTCTTTTAACACTTCAAAGCTATCCAAAAGTGCAATCCAATTTAGTAATTGAAAGAGTGATTATTCTCTTTGTGAATTATATAGCTGTTCTGTTTCTCTTATTCTTTGATTATTTTACCCCCACTTGTTCATTTCTCCATTGGAAAAGAGGCTTGGACACTAGAGGGAAACCAGGCCATAGTTAAGCAAATCTGTTTATTTGGCAAATGGCTCAATTTGTGGGGAGAAATGAACACTGTAGTTTAAATAATGGTTTTAGAATTATCTTAAAAATTTTTACGACAAGCTTGATATCTTGACACTATTGATGTGGGATGTGTGTATATTGGGGTGGGGGAGGAAAGATGGTTATGATGAACAGTAGACTCAACAGTTCAAACCTAAAACATAAAATTAGTTCTATTTTTAAAAACTATTACTTGTCAAAGCAGACTTTTTTCTCCTGTTTAACATGCTACCTCTTAGTCATGGAGTAGCTAAGAGCACAGCCAATGTCATTCTTTAAAAAATTATCCCAGTGTGGGCAATACTGGTCTTGGGAAGGAAAAACCTACACTTGGTGAAATAATATATGGTCTAACAAATTCACAATTGAGTGACTTTTCTTGCAGCTGTGGTTCAAATTATAGGCATTTCAGATGTTTAATGGTGACTTTAATTTACTGTGAGGAAGTGTATGATGAGCATCTGGAAGGACATGATTTTACTTTAATCATTTTGATTTAGGTGACAGTAATTACATGTATCATCATCGTCTATAGAGAAAACACTGGTTTTACTGTTACCTGCCAGGACTTGTTTCCATCCTTCACCAGGGCACTTTTTTTCTTGGACCAAGAGGAGTTAAATCATCATTCTGAAATTTCCTTTGCTACTTAAGTGCCTGGCATGATCATGGATTCATAATAATGGAACAAATTGATGAATTTACTTAGCCAAATGACTACAGTTTAAAAGATTAGGAATAATGGTGTTTAAGTTAACTGGGAAAAGCAGTGTTAATCTGCCCCAGAAACTTTATAGCTAAGTAGGTGCAGCAATTTGAAAGACCTTGAAGTAACATAAACTACTTCTGTCTCTGACTGTGCAGGTAGTTTTAGGAAAAGCTTCACTAAATGCTTAGCCAAGAAGGCATTAAGTATGGAATGGGGCAAAAGCCTTTCTCTTAGCTCTTCAGTCACTCTGTTTTCTGTTTTAATAAATACAAAAAAGAGACTTAAAGTCAAGGACAAAATATCTCAGCTTACCAGAAGGTTTTTCAACCCAGAGGGACTATTCAGATGATATGAATAAACATACTTCAATATGGAGACATCATTAAGCATATGTGGCACATGGCAGATATCAATAACATTTATTGAATGAATATATGAAAATACCACCAATCTTCTTGTCTCTGATAAAATATACTTTAAACCAACAAAGATCAAAAGAGACAAAGAAGGACATCATATAAGAACATACATTGATAAGCACTAGACATTTGTAATATATGTAGGAGCATAATGCGGTTTAAGAAAACAAAGACAAGATCATTCTGCAATACCCAAAGCCCTAGGATTGTCATGGAACAAACTAAACTTCAGGGAGAAAAAAGGCTTTTTTTTTTTTTTTTAAAGAAAATACCAAATTATGACTGCAGCTCTATTTTTGACTTCCATGAGAGGCAATTCCAAATTGACAGATTGTTTGCCAGCTTTGAGAATGGACTTTGCTTGTGGGGTGACTGAGAAGGAGGATACCACAAATGCTCATTGCATAGAGGAGTGTTTGGCCAGTTAAGCAAAGGAAAGGATTCAGTTTCTATTTTAAGGAATTTTAGGCTTCCCAGGATTTTCTCTAGGCCTTGCCTTGTTTGCACAAACATGATAAAGGAACTGTTTCATTGATGTCCTGGTGAAAACGCCTTTGCAAAATTGTGACTGAGACAGAGGAACAGATCTAACCTAACCAACTCCACCTTGCTTCCTCCGCCTCCTGGGTTCAAGCAATTCTCCTGCCTCAGCCTCCCGAGTAGCTGGGACTATAGGCGTGCACCACCACACCCAGCTAATTTTTATATTTTTAGTAGAGACGGGGTTTCACCACGTTGACCAGGATGGTCTCGATCTCTTGAGCTCGTGATTCATCCGCCTCGGCCTCCCAAAGTGCTGGGATCATAGGCGTGAGCCGCCGCGCCCGGCCCCACCTTGCTTCCAACCTCTAAGCTGCCCTTGTTCATTCCTGGGTGTAGGCGGAACTAACTTTGGGAGAAACTTAGTTTATAGTTTATAGTTTAAAACAAACATGATAACAGCCCTTTCCAAAGCAGATCTCCTTCTTGCCTGGGGACTAGACTGCCTTTTTAGGACTAACAGCCGCTAAGATTAGAAATTGTGGTTTAGGAGTCATGCAGCTGGAGGCTACAAAATTCTGGCCCTCTCTAAACTGCTCCTAAGATCAGTACCTGAGACATTCTGCAGACCCTGCACTTGATGGATCAGCTGGCACCACTCAGATCAATAAATTGGCCCCCATCCAGGAACTGATTCAGCAGGAAGATAGCTTCAATTCCCTATGATTTCATCCCTGACCAATCAGCATTCCCAGCTCACTGGCTTCCTCCCACCCACGAAGTTGTTCTTAAAAACTCTGATCCCGGAATGCTGGGATCAGAGTTTTTAAAATCTCCCTGCTTTTACTCACATCAGGGAGACTAATTTGAGTAATAATAAAACTCCAGTCTCCCACACAGGCGCCTCTGGGTGAATTACTGTTTCTCTATTGCAATTCCCCTATCTTGATAAATCTGCTCTGTCTAGGCAGCAGGCAAGGTCAACCCTTTGAGCAGTTACACTGCGCTTCTTGAGGGAACTAATTTCCAACTCTTTGCTTTTTTGTCTCTGTTGGTGAGATTTCATTTCTAGTCTGTGCGAACCGCCATCTTCTGAGATGTCAAGCAGTTGCTGGGAAATTAGTTCATATTTATTACTCTGGCTGTGATTGCTCTCTTCAGGTCTAGGACTTTGAGGTTTCATTTTTTAAGTGATTGTGTTTTTTTTAACCTGTATTTCCATGTGTCAATGGTAAGAGGAAGCGTGAGTGCATTTGCTCAGCCTCTTGTGTCACTAGGATGAAACCACAGTGATCATTTAAAACATAAATAAGGGCTGAGTGCGGGGGTCACACATGTAATCCCAGCACTTTGGGAGGCTGAGGTGGGCAGATCAAGAGGTCAAGAGATCAAGAGATCAACAACATCCTGGCCAACATGGTGAAACCCCGTCTCTAGTAACAAAAATAAATAAATAAATACAAAAATTAGCTGGGCGTGGTGGCGCATGCCTGTAGTCCCAACTACTCGGGAGGCTGAGGCAGGAGAATCGCTTGAACCCGGGAGGCAGAGGTTGCAGTGAGCCGAGATCACACCCCTGCACTCCAGCCTGGTGACAGAGCAAGACTCCATCTCAAAACAAGCAAACAAACAAAAATTCCAAAATGTTAACATTGACTTTCTGGGTTGTGAGATCACAGATACTGTATGTCATACTGTATTCTTTAATTATATCTGTAATCTTACCATTTTGAGCAATAAAAAAAATATTTGGGCTGGGCATGGTGTCTCACGCCAGTAATCCCGGCACATTGGGAGGCTAAGGTGGGAGGCTTGCTTAAGCCCAGGAGTTTGAAACCAGTATGAGCAACATGGCAAAACCCCATCATACAAAAAATGCAAAAATTAGCTTGGCATAGTGGCACCTGCCTGTAGGCCTGGCTACTTGGGAGGCTGAGGTAGGAGAATCACCTGAGTCCAGGAAGTCAAGGCTGCAGTGAGCTGTGACTGCACCACTGCATTTCAGCCTCGGCAACAGAGGGGGACCCCAGCTCAATAATAAATGCACACATACATAATTAAAATAATAATATTTGAAAAACATAGTGGATGCCATTGCCTGGAAATTATATACCTTTAACTGAGCATCACCTGAGAGTAGCCAAAATGACATTATTTGGCCATAGTTAAGGACATGTAAATTTGGGAACAATTCATGTAAAAGAGAATGAGATATTTCATCAAAGATGAAGATCTCTGCTTCTGTTGAAAAATATCAAAGAACAACAAGACACATTCATTGTGATTTCAGGAAAGGTTTTACTGGGATGACTTTAGAAGAAGACCTATTTCCAATTGCATAAATGGGTAGGGCACATTGTTGGTACGAAGGACTGAGTCAGTGGGAAATAAAAAGCTAATCTAAGACACTGATATAAAGCAACTAGGAAAGAAATGTAGACACTGGTGCAGTCATAAGAAAATGTGTTTGATTTAGAAGTGCGATCATTTATGAGAGTGACAGGCAGATTCACACAAGCACATAGAATGCACCCTGCAGACACAGAGCTGACACACCTCACTTAAAGGGGAGCTGGTATTTAGGATGCATAATTTAGGGAGAAGATGATAAAATAATGGTGAACCAAATAGCGCACACACACACACAGGTGCGTGCACACACACACACACACACACGAAGCTACTATAGCAAAGAAAATAGACATGGCCTAAATTTTTGGTGCACAATTTTAAAAGCAGATACTGTAAAAGTAAATTTGAGCTGGTTGCGGTGGCTCACGCCTGTAATCCCAACACTCTGTGAGGCCAAGGCGGGTGGAACACTTGAGGCCAGAAGTTCAAGACCAACCTGGCAACATGATAAGACCTTGTCTGTACTAAAAATACAAAAATAAGCCTGGTGCAGTGGTACATGCCTGTAATTCCAACTGCTCCAGTGGCTGATACATGAGAATCGCTTGAACGCAGGAGGCGGAGATTGCAGTGAGCTAAGATGGTGCCACTGCATTCCAGCCTGGGTGACAGTAAGATTCTTTCTCAAAAAGAAAATGAAAAGAAAACAGGGATGGAAAAGTATGATAGAGAAAATTAATTAAAATAGGAGAACCTTGAAAGCTGTATATCATTACAGGTTAGGGATTAACTGATTAAGCATTATTCAATCTCTCTCTTTTTTTGGAGGAGGGGAACACGATCTTAGTCTGCCACCCAGACTGGAGTGCAGTGGTACAATCATAGCTCACTGCAGCCTCTAACCCCTGGGCTTGAGAGGCGCTCCTGCCTCAGCCTCTTGAGAAGCTGGGAGTACAGGTGTGCATCAGCATGCCCAGCTAAGTTTTTAATTTTTTGTAGAGATGGGAGGTGGGGATCTCTATGTTGCGTAGGCTGGGGTCAAACTCCTGGCCTCAAGCCATCTTTCCACCTCGGCCTCCCAAGGCTCTAAGATTACAGATGTGAGCCACTGTGCCTGACCTCTTATTTTCTTAATATCTCAGTTGCACAAGACTCCCACCTACAGAGAAGCAGGATGAAAAGAGATTAAGCTCTGATGAGAAGCCATTCAGGCTGGTGTGTTTCCTTCTTTGTAGGATTCTGAACAGATCACCTTATCTCTAGGTTTCAGCTTTTTCAGCTTCAAAACAAAAAATCAGATCTGAGTTATCTTGACTGTTCTTAATGAAATTCTTTGAGTCCTGTATAAGAAAAGAAAAACTACGTAAGTTTCCCCTATTCTGTTTTGTAATATAGGGAGATTTCTATCCTTTCTATTCTTTGTTTAGAATACAGCTTTATGTTTTGTTTTGAATAAATCTTTGAGAATGAGATGCTGACTTCTACGGGTTATTCAAGGTGAATTTTCATTCAGGCATAAAAAAAAATGATTCACTCTTGGGAAATGTTAGCTGACTAAGTTGCCACTCCTTTTTAAGTCAGGAGTCAGCAGTAAAGTGAGTTTTTATACAGAATGTTACCTATTCGATGTAAGTCTTTAATAAGGCATGATAGAGGGTTTTAAAAGAAATCCAGACTTCATGAAATGAGAATATCCAGAGAGAAAAAGGATTGAATTTAAAAGAAAGAAAAAAAAGGAACCTTCAATGGTAACTGTATTCAGCCAAGGGGATCTGCTAATGGAATTATGAAATCCAGTTTGGGAAGTGAAGGGAATTTTCCCAGCCACCGACTCAAAGCACAATATCCTAAAGTGCTTAATGATGACTGAAGGCTGACCTGTGAAGGATTAGGACTTTTAGACGCGTGTTACTTAAGGTTTCTCGTGCCCATAACCGAACTTTCTCGCAATAAAAGAAAGAAAGAAGTCAGCATGATGGCTCCGTCACTGGTCTGGCCTCAGATGGTACTGGCGTCTCATAGTGATGAACGGAAGGAATGAGAAATCTTCTAACAGATTCCACATTTCTGGTGCTGTTTTTGACTCCTCTGACTTTATCTTTACCCCAATTACCCTGTAGCCTGATCTCAGTATTTCCCCTGAAATACAGCAGCTTTTCTCTAAAATACAACAATCTGTGTTCCCTTAGTCGACAGATCATTGATCCATAGCAAAGTGATTACTGAGGGAAGACATGCAAAAAAAAAGACTATTGTATATGCCTGCCAGTTACTCTGTTATTGTTCTGATTTTCTTTTCTTTCTTTATTTTAGCCAATCTGCCCTTGTTTTAGGGAACAATTTTCTTGCTAATGACGCTGGCAAGGTCACCAACTTGCATGCAGTGGCTCAACTCAAGCTATTGAAAATGTAAAAGAGAAGATCCTATATACCAAAATGGACCTTTGTAAACTATATCTTCTCCAGTTAGGAAGTATGTATGCAAAGCTACATTATAATTAGGGAGGTGATTTTTGACTTTACGGAGTCATAAAACGTAAGTGAATTGTGAGATAATTTTTGAGTTGACAGAGTCATAAACCATAAGTGAATTGAATGTTTCCTGACTCAAATGGATTAAGGAGCTCATTTCTATAAAAAGAGCTGCAAGTTCTTGGAAATGTAGGTTGCTCTCAGCTGGGCAGGGTGTTTTCTCCTCCAGCTAGAGTTATGTATTTCCAATACATATTGCAACTTGGACTTAAGTCTTTTACTTGTTTTGTTTCATTTCATTAGATGCTTTGGATGACAGACTGCACGTATCTGGATATGTTCACACCTCCATTCAAGTCAGGATTTGTTGTATGAGTCACTCTCTTTACTTAAGGCAATGATCACTGTCTCTTTCTGTACCGAATATATTATATTTTGGTTTACATTTTCCCTTTTGCAATTCCTCATTTTCAAGTTATACATGTACACTGCCCATGGTCGCAAAAGAAGCAAATTAAATACATAAATGACAACTGCATATTTGAAGATTTTTGGAAGATTTTCCTGCATGGAAATATGTCAATGTTGTGTCATTACTGGGTTATTTATTTGTAACTACATATCTAAAATCAAGAGGAGAGGGCAGGGATGTTCTTAGGATAAATAATAATAGAGTAAAATCTCTGACTCTGATGGTGGGCAGTGATGTTATGATTTCAGGGAAAAGTAATCTGTGACCAAGATGGTGGGTCATGAGCATCTCCGTCCAGGAAAAGCAATTCTATGACTGAGATGGTAAGACTTGGGCATCTCAGCCCAGGAGAAACAGTCTACGAACATGACAATGAGTGCTGATTATCTCATTCCTGGTTTTATTAGAACAGGACTTTGCGATGTTCCACTTCAGCCTCTAGCTCAAGAATGACTTACTAATTAACAGGCTCAAGCTTCCTTGACAGAGTGGAGTCTTGGCAAAAATGCTGAGTAGGGAGTAGGAGAAGCTTGTTTGGGGGCTCTGGTAGCTGTTTCTTTCAGTAATCAGGCTTCCTCGAAAACACAACCCTCTGGCCTCACTCTGCCCACTTCAGATGTCCCAGGTGCATGTACCATGTGAGCAAATCTTTCCTATTGTAGAAATGTTTCCCTTCTGGCTGCACGCAGTAGCTCATGTCTGTAATCCTAGCACTTTGAGAGACTGAGGAGGGAGGATTGCTTGAATCCAGAAATTCAAGACCACCAGCCTGGGCAACATAGGGAGACACCATCTCAGCAAAATAAAATAAAATAAAATAAAATAGCTAACTAAGCGTGGTAGTGCACATGCCTGTGGTCCTAGCTACTTGGGAGGGTAAGGCAGGAGGATTGCTTGAGCCCAGTAGTTCAAAACCAGCCTGGGCAACATACCAAGACCCTATCTCTGCCAAAAACTAAAATAATTAGCTGAGCATAGTGGTGTACATGCCTGTGGTCCTAGCTACTTGAAAAGGTAAGGCAGGAGGATTGCTTGAGCCCAGAAGTTCAAAACCAGCCTGGGCAACATACCAAGACCCTATGTCTACAAAAACTAAAATAATTAGCCAGGTATGGTAGTGAGTATTCGCAGTGATTTGGGAGGCTGCGGCAGGAGGATCCTTGAGCCCAGGAGATTGAGGCTGTGGTGAGCTGTGATCGCACCACTGCACTCCAGCCTGGGGGACAGAGCAACACCTTGTCTCAAAAAGAAAAAAAAAAGAGAGAAATGTTTCCCTTCCTTACTGAGATCAGATCATACATGTTCCATTGCTGCTTTTTTGGGGATTCCTCAAATCAGTGTAACACATTCTCATTAGTGGTTCTGACAGTTCCTGTATCAATGTCTAGTGTTTTCAGGCATTCTGGCCTCGAATACTGGAAATGCATTGCCTAGTTGGTAAACAGAATAAAACAAAACAGGAACACATCTGAACTGCTCCTGGAGTCTCACATGCAAATGCTCCTACCCCTTTAACAATTCCACAACCCTCCTAATGTATGCAGTCCAGTTTCATGAGCAGAATTGAAGTGGACAGTTCTGCTTTAAATTGGTGGATGGGATTGAGTTTGCAGGAAGACACTGAGTTCATTTTTTTCTCTCTCTCTGAATATAATGTCTTTTTTTTTTTTTTTGAGTTGGAGTCTCAGTCGGTCACCCAGCCTGGAGTGCAGTGGTGTGATGTCGGCTCACTGCAACCTCCACATCCCAGGTTCAAGCGATCCTCCTGCCTCAGCCTCCCAAGTACCAGTGCTCACAGGCGTGCACCACCACACCCAGCTAATTTTGTATTTTTAGTAGACACGGGATTTCACCATGTTGTCCAGGCTGGTCTCAAATTCCTGACCTCAAGTGATCCACCTGCCTCAGCTTGCCAAAGTGCTGGAATTATAGACCTGAGCCACTGCACCTGGCCAGAACACATGTTTTCTTTAAAGCAAAAAATAATCATGTGAACTTCAAGTTTTGAAGATAATGTCAAGAGAACAGACACAGTCCAGGACTAAGCCTGAAGAAGAGAGATTTTTCTCAGCTCTACAGGAAGCAATGCACAGCTACAGGGCAGGAATGGGGGTCTCAGGAAACAGTAATGGGGCCCAGATGGGATGGTAGGAGAAGTCTGCCGCACCGAGGAAGGCTCTGGAAGGATGGGCATCGGAGATGGTCACGAACGTCTTTCATCCATCAGTACATGCAACATAATCTTTGGTGTTTGTTGGTTTTGTTTCTTGAGACAGGGCCTTGCTCTGTTGCCCAGGATAGAGTGTAGTGGTTCAATCACGGTTCATTGCAGCCTCAAACTCCTGGGTTCAAGCAGTTGCCCCACCTCGGCATCCTGAGTAGCTAGGACCACAGGCATGTGCCACCACACCCAGCTAATTTTTGTATGTTTAGTAGAGACAGGGTTTTGCCATGTTGGCCAGGCTGGTCTTGAACTCTTGGCCCCAATGACCCACCTGCCTCAGCCTCCCAAAGTGATGGGATTACAGGCATGAGCCCCCATTCCCAGCAAGCTGGCCAACATAATCTTTGGAGGTCAAAAAAGTCCTGGAGATTTCACTTCTGAGACAAAGCAAAGCATCATTCCATATTCCTAAACTGACTTTACATTTGGACATACACCCTGAAACAAAGTTGACATTTAAGCAAATACCCATAAATACAATTATCTATTTATCACTTCCATTAGTTTTGAGGAGGATTCTTAGCAGAGCAGATGTTAAGATGTCTATGCCGATATTTATTTCACTACAGAGATGTATAAAAGAATGGAGAGTGCCTAAAAATGTTAAAGATATCAAAATAGTGTTTATAAGAAAGTCAGGCTGGGTGCACAGTGACTCATGCCTGTGGTTGTAGCATTTTGGGAGGCCAATGTCAGGGGATTGCTTGAGGCCAGAAGTTTGTGACTAGCCTGGGCAACATAGTGAGACCTCATCGCTACAAAAAAGTAAATATTAAAAAATTAACTAGGCATGGTGACACTCACCTGTAGTCTCAGCTACTCAGGAGGCCGAGGCAGGAGGATCACTGCCAAGCCTGGGAGGTCGAGGCTGCATTGAGCTGTGATTGCACCACTGCACTCCTGCTTGAGCGACAGAGTGAGATCCTGTCTCTAAAAACAAAAAGAAAAGAAATTCAGCTTAGTGGGGGTCTTTTTAAACTATTATTTCATTTGGAAAAAATTCACTTTGGTGTTGGTAAATAATACATTTATGCATACACATAAAGTTTAAATTCCCAGTGCCAGACGTGGTGGCTCACGCCTGTAATCTCCCAAGGCGTGCAGGTCACCTGAGGTCAGGAGTTCAAGACCAGCCTGGCCAACATAGTGAAACCCTGCCTCTACTTAAAATACAAAAACTCATCAGGTGTGGTGGCTCGCGCCTGTAATCCCAGCTATTTGGGAGGCTGAGGCAAAAGAATTGCTTGAACCCAGGAGGCGAAGGTTGCAGTGAGCCGAGATTGCGCCTCTGCACTTTAGCCTGTGGGACAGAGTGAGACTTTGTCAAAAAAGAAAAAAAAAAAGAGTTCAAATTCCCAATCATTGTTTTTCAACAGGTAATCTTATAAGTCTTCAACTTCGAGCTCTGGTCTTTCTCTTAGGGATGCTCTTTGTACAAAGAGGACTGAATGCATAGTCTCATATCCAACCTGAGAGTAACATGGCCTGAGCTACCAGCTTCTCCACACACCTGGTTGCTGAAAGCCGTGCTGTGAAACCTCAAATCTGGTTTGGAATTCCTTCCCTAGCCACAGATGGAAATATCAGACTACATGTGTTCAATGCAGATAATTCAGATATAAATAAGTGTTCTACCAAAAACGAAATATTGTGATATATGCAATTCTATCACTTGGCATAATTACTAATGTTCTTCTTAAAGGATAACATATGGTTATGGTTTGAAATTCACACTATAAAGTGCTAATCCCCAATACCTGTGAATGTGACTTTCTTTGGAAGTCAAGTCTCTGTAGATGTCATCAAGTTAAAATGAGGTCATTTGGGTAGTTTCTAAATCCAAAAACTAGTGTTGTAATAAAAAGATGGAATTTGGGCTGGGTGCAGTGGCCCATGCCTGTAATCCCTTCACTTTGGGAGGTCCAGGAGGGTGGATCGTTTGAGACCAGGAGTTTGAGACCAGCCTGGTCAACATGGTGGCACCCCATTTCTACATTTAAGGAAATAAAAAGGAGGGGGGCAATTAGGACACAGACACACACCCAGGGAAAATGCCATGGGGAGATGAAGGCTGAGATAGGACTGATGTTTCTAAAACCAAAGAGTGCTCAAGATCAACAGCCAACCACCAGAAGAGAGGGAGGAAGCATGGGACATTCTCTCCTTCAGAGAATCTTGGAGGAACTGACATGGTTTGGCTCTCTGTCCCTGCCCAAATCTCACCTCGAATTATAATCCCCATAATCCTCACATGTCAAGGGCAGGAGCAGGTGGAGGCAATTGGATCATGGGGGTGGTTTCCCCCATGCTGTTCTTGTGATAGTGCAGGATTTCTCATGAGATCTGATGGTATTATGAGAGTCTGCCATTTCCCCTGTTTGCACTAACTCCATCTTGCCACCCTAAGAAGAACGTGTGTGCTTCTCTTTCACCTTCTGCAAGTTTCCTGAGGCCTCCCCGGTCATGCAGAATTGACTGTGAGTCAATTATACCTCTTTTTAAAAATATAAATTACCCAGTCTTGGGTATTTCTTCACAGCAGTGTGAGAACAGACTAATACAGGAACCAACTCTGCCACCTTTTTTACCATATACATATATATAATATGTGTATCTATATATATGCCCACACACATATTTATGTATGTGTATGTATATATACATAGAATGTGTGTATATATGCATTAAAGTTTGTGTATATATACATAAAATGTGTGTGTGCATATATATATATATATATATATAAACATGTACTTTTTTTCCCCATAAAATCTAGACCCTGCACAACTTGCCAAACCTTTGATCTCAGACTTCCCTGGTGACCTATGTGTCATTATGGCCAAACATTTTCTGTCCTCTCTGCTCTTATAGTTGAGCATCTTTCTGGGACAAAACCACAGGATTATTGTGCCTACTATGAACTTCTGGAAGAGTTTATATGGATGAAATAAAAGGAAAAAAAAAGAGATAGATCAAGGGGTGTGATATTTCAGCTTGCGTCTCAACCCAAGTGATATGGTCTGGGTGTGTCCCCACCCAAATCTTATCTTGAATTGTAGTTCCCATCATTCCCATATGTTGTGGGATGGACCTGGTGGGAGATAATTGAATCGTGGGAGAGGTTTCCTCCATTCTGTTCTCATTGTAGTGAATAAGTCTCACAAGATCTGCTAGTTTTATAAGGGGTTTCCTCTTCCACTTCACTCTCATTGTTTCTTGCCTGCCACCATGTAAGATGTGTCTTTTGCCTTCCACCGTGATTGTGAGGCCTCCCCAGCCATGTATAACTGTAAGTCCATTAAACCTCTTTTTCTTTATAAATTACCCAGTCTCAGGTATGTCTTTATCAGCAGAGAGAAAACAGACTAATACAACAGGTCAGTGGAAATTGTGCAAGAGAGTTTGAACTCATCTTCGTTGCTTTGTGTAGAAGAAGAAATCTCAGTATAGAGGCAAAATCTGCTGCCCTCAAGATTAAGACAGAAGGGAAGAGACACAGTGCCCCCTCCCTGAAGGCAAGTCAGAATGAGGACATGCTCAGTTTGGGACCCAACTTTCCCAAGAGAAAGTCATTCCTTCTCCCCTGGGATGAAGAAAAGATGAGCATGGCAGTTGGAGAGATTCTTAAGAGAAGTGTAAGTGGAGGGGTTTCTTCTATACTTTTCCCCTGGAGAGTAAAACAACCACACCCCCATAGGAAAACAATTGTTTCTTTCCTACAGCACATCAGATCTGTTAACGAAAGTTTTACTTTGAACTCAGGCCATTGCAAAATCATCAGCCCGAAAGAGTGGATACTCTTGCTTTGGAATTCACTAACGTTCAGTTTGTTTACAATGTGGCTTTCCTGTCCAGTGTTTTAAAATTCCACACATATAACTGACCCTTGGAGAACAGTTCCAATGCTTAAAGAACTTAGCAGGATGTTCAGTAGCTTTGCATACTGAACATTGGGCGGCAGGATGACAGCAGCTTTGCATATTGAAAAAGAAACAAAACAGATTAATAAATAGGAAAAGGCTTTGATGATGAGCTCACCAATAGAGGTGGAGAGAAGAGAGGGAGAATTTCAAAAGTGTCAGAGGCTTCTATCCAGGGGCTGAGGAGACTTTGATGAGAACACAGGCTCAGTTCGGTTCTGTTTGGCAGATACATTTAAGGAGGAATTAGGGAAAAAAACCAAAAAGGCCCTGGAGGTTTCCAAGGAACTGTCTCTGTTGCAATACTTTGGCTGCAAGATATTTTCTTTTGTCCCCAGCCAGAAGGAGCAATCCTGGTGCTTAAATAAACAGACAGGAAGGCCCAAAGTGGCTCTTGACTTGCCAAGGCAGTATTACGGAGAATTAAGTCCTACCTTAGGGCATGCTAGGAACCCGCTGTAGGTGTTAGTATTATCGGAAAAGGGGCCCGACCCAGACTCCAAGAGAGGGTTCTTGGAACTCGTACAAGAAAGAATTCTGGGTGAGTCCATAGAGTAAAGTGAAAGCAAGTTTATTAAGAGAGTAAAGGAATAAAAGAATGGTTACTCCATAGACAGAGCAGCCCCGAGGGCTCCTGGTTGCCTACTTTTATGGTTATTTCTTGATGATACGCTAAACAAGGGGTGGATTATTCATGCTTTCCCTTTTTAGACCACATAGGATAACTTCCTGGCTTTGCCATGGCATTTGTAAACTGTCATGGCGCTGGTGGAAGTGTAGCAGTGAGGATGTGCAGAGGTCACTCTCGTCAGCATATTGGTTTTGGTGGGCTTAGGCGGACTTCTTGACTACAACTTGTTTTCTCAGCCAGGTCTTTATGGCCTGCATCTCATGCTCACCTCCAATCTCATCCTGTCTTAGAATGCCTTAACTTCCTGGGAGTGCATCCCAGCAGGCCTTAGCCTTATTTTACCCAGACCCTATTCACGATGGAGTTGCTCTGGTTCAAACATCTCTGACAGGAGCAGCAGAGAATGTTTAGGACAGGGAAACTGTTCTGTATGAGGCTATAATGGTGGATTTTACATGTGAGTATGTATTTGTCAAAACCCATAGAATGTGCAACACAGTAAACCTTAATGTAAACTCTGGGCTTTGGGGTTATGTTACGAACCCAGTGTGGGTTCCTCAGTTGTAACAAATGTGCTACTCTAGTTGGGGATGTTCATAGTGGGGGAGACTGTTCGGAAAGAGGACAGGGAGTATGTGAGAAATTTTTGTGCCTTCCACTCACTGTTGCTGTGAACCTAAAACTGCTCTAAAAAAAATAGTCTTTTAAAAAATAATAAAAAAAAAAAGAAAAAAAGTACAGACATGTTATAGCATGGGTGATCCCCAAAACAGAATGCTGTGTGAAAGAAGTCAGTCAGAAAAGACCACGCATTGTAGGTTCCATTTACATGAAATGTACTGAAAAGGCAAATCTATAGAGACAGAAAACAGATTTATTGGGACAGAAAACAGATTTATTGGGACTGATGTGTGTGAGGTTTAGCCTTCCTATGGGCTAAGTTGCTTCTGGGTGGGGCCAGAGGACAGGGATTGGCAGTCTCCAGTGGAGTCTTCAGGTCCAGGTAGAGCCATGGGTGTCAGACATATTTAAAAAAAAAGGCATCTCAAAACAATCTAAGGTTTTGCAATAGTGATGTTCTTTGCAGGAGTAATTGAGGAAGTTGCGTATCTTACATGCAATAGCCTGGACAACATAGTGTAGAGGAAAAGAGTCAAACCCTGTAAAATATTTGAAGAGATTTATTCTGAGCCAAATGTGAGTGACCATGGCCCATGACACAGCCCCCAGGATATCCTGAGAACATGTGCCTAAGGTGGTTGGTACGCAGCTTGGTTTTATACATTTCAGAGAGGCATGAGACATCAATCAAATACATTTAAGAAATACATTGGTTTGGTCCAGAAAGGCAGGACAACTTGAAACTGGGGGTGGGTTGTGGGCTTCCAGGCTACAGGTAAATTAAACATTTTCTGGTTGTCAATTGGTTGACTTTGTCTAAAGACCTGGCATTGATAGAAAGGAAATGTTCAGGTTGAGATAAAAGATTGTGGAGACCAAGGTCCTTTGGAAGTCTCATAGTGGCTGCCCTTAGAGACAGTAGATGACAGATGTTTCCTAATCAGATCTTTAAAAGATGCTAGACTCTCAGTGAATCTCTTCAGGACTGGAAGAACCTGGAAGAAAAAGATCTAGCTATATGAATAAATGTTCTTTACAGATGCAAAATTTCCCCTACAAAAGATAGCTTTGTGGGGCCATTTCAAAATATGGCAAAGAAACATGTTTTAGGGTAAAATATTTTTATTTTCTTGTTTCATAATGTAATGCCAGAGTCAGACTGGAATGTAAGTTATGATATATAGGGTTGAATAAAACCCATCTGAAGAGAATTTATGGTTTGTAGGGAATGATTCCCCAGACCCCTTTGGAATTTGGGCAAGATAAGAAAAAAATCAGAGCTTAGATCTCAATAGCAAGGCCCATCTCTAAAATATATATATATTATATATATATAAATGAATACCTGGAACTTCCTGCACTGATGGAAATGTTATACACCACATTATCTTTGTGGTGGTGGTCCAACTTGGTAAACTTAATATTCATTAACTTATTACACTGAAAACAAGTGCGTTTTATAGCATGTAAATTCTACCTCAATCGTTTAAAGTGAACTCTACACAGGGCAAAGCCCAGAGGAAAAAATGAGTAAATAAGCCCACAGCCTAGAGCAGAAGTTCCTCTGGGGCTCCAAGAGTCAGGCAATCACTTAGTAGCAGAAACCAGCTGCCTCACCATGCCTACAAAGGCAGTGAGAGTCATCCAGTCGGTACTTGAAACCCTCATTTATTATTGTGAAACTTGGGACATAGTTCATTCTAGTTGGGTTTTGAACGTAGACAGAAAATAAAATTCGAAGATGCCCCCAAACATCTGAATGGACCCCTCCTCTCAGCCAAGGGCATTCCAAGTTAACCTGAAAAACTAGTTCAGGCTATGACGGAAAGTGGGGGTTGGACATGTCTCATGATGCCCTTGTCAGTTTTGGAATTACTGATAGAACCAGCTCTTTAAGTTCTTATACACTGACAATCTATTCTGTCTGAAGCCTGCTACCTGGAAGCTTCATCTGCATCATAAAACCTTGGTCTCCACAACTCCTTATCATAACCTAGATATTCCTTTCTATTGATAATAACCTTTCAACCAATTGCCAATCAGAAAAGTTTAAAATCTACCTATAACCTGGAAGCCCCCACTTCGAGTTGTTTTTCCCTTTCATGTTAAACCAATGTACACCGTATATGTATTGATTGATGTCAAAGTCACCCCTCTGAGATGTACCCGTTTTCCTCTGGGGTATCTTCCATGGGCCCAAAAGGTGTGCACGTTTGTAAGCTTGTTTACATCTTCCTCTTGTTATCTGCCTTTTATTATGGTAATTCAGAAAGGATAGAGAAAAAGTTCTTTTTTCCTTCCTTGCAATGGGAAACACTGGTTGTATATTTTGGAGTCAGCTGCACACCAAAAGCATGTACACAATATATGTTGTATCTTTAAACAAGTCTATGTAGTGATGCTCAGTTCAGCTTTTAAAACTACTTTTTAGCATTATCTGCAGGATACAGTACGTAGTTTGCTCCAGCCATTCTTTTTTAATGTTGACAGACACAGTCCAGATGGAACAATCAGTTTTCTCTGGAAGTAGCATGGTAGTTAGAAGACCACAAAAGGAAGAGGCCATGCACTGAGGGGCCTGTGAAATGCACATGGATCTCTGCAAGAGGACACATCAGCACAAGGCGAGCTGATCTTGCTGTGGTTGAGTTACAGCATATGGGTATAGCTTTGGGGTTATTTCAACACCTTTGAGTATTTTAACATAAACTGGATAGGTTTGGAATGTATTGTTAAAAGAAATTAAAATAAATGAATTGTTTATTTGATTTTTGTTTTTTTAGAGGCAGGGTCTCAGTCTGTCATCCAAGCTCTGGAGAGCAGTAGTGCAATTATAGCTCAGTGCAGCTTCAACTTCTTGGGCTCAAGCCATCCTCCTGCCTTAGCCTCCTGAGTAGTGGGACCACAGGCACGTATCACCACTCCCAGCTAATTTTTCTTTTAAATTGTTTGTATAGAAGTGGTCTCACTATATTGCCCAGGCTGCTCTTTAACTCCCGGCCTTGAGTGATTCTCCCACCTCAGCCTCTCAGTGTGCTGGGATTACTTAGGGTGTGAGCTACAGCACCTGGCAAATGAGTTTATTTTATAATAGTTTTACATTTATGGAAAGATTATGAAGACTGTACAGAGACTTCCTGTATACTCACACTCAGTTTTCCATATTATTAACATTTGACGTTTACATGATAAATGTATCACAACGAATGAACTAATCATGATACACTGTCATGAACTGAAGTCTATACTTTATTTGGATTTTCTGAGTTTTTCCCTAGTGCCTTTATTGTGGTCCAGGATTCCTTCCAGAACACCATAATTACATTTAGTTGTCACTTCTCTTTAGGCTCATCTTTACTGTGATAGTTTCTCAAACGTTTCTGGATTTCAGTGGCTTTGACAGTTTATTTTGTAGGCTGGCCCTCTAATGGTGATGTTTTTCTCATGATTAGACAGGCTTCCAGGCAATTGGGAGGAAGACCACAGAGGTAAAGTTCTGTCTTTAAACAATTCTATGCAGTGATACTCAGCTCTGCTTTTAAAACTACCTTAGCAATTTCAGCAGGATACAGTAGATAGTTTGTTTCAGACTCTTTTTTAAAAATGTGGCTGAGTGGAGTGGCTCACGCCTGTAATCCAAGCACTTTGGGAGGCTGAGGTGGGAGGATCACCTGAGGTTGGGAGTTCCAGACCAGCCTGACCAACATGGACAAACCCTGTCTCTACTAAAAATACAAAATTAGCCGGGTGTGGTGGCACATGCCTGTAATCCCAGCTACTTGGGAGGCTGAGGCAGGAGAATAGCTTGAACTGGGGAAGTGGAGGTTGCTGTTAGCTGAAATTACACCATTGCACTCCAGCCTGGGCAACAAGAGTGAAACTCCGTCTCAAAAAAAAAAAAAAAAAGAAAGAAAGAAAGAAAGAAAAGTGATAAAATGCAATAACCCTTTCACATACTTTGATAAAAATGGTTTTAAACAGTTGGGAAGATTAAGAACAAAGAAAGCTTCTTTAAAAAAAATTTCAGAACCTCCAAAAGTTTTGACCATTTCCTCATTATTATTTTGTCTGCTTTGCACTTGATAAAATCAGAAATGGGTTATAAGGTACAACTGCAGTTCTGGCTTTTCAAGAAAAATAGTGGACAAAACCTGAAGACCATTTTCAGATGCAGGAGTTTTGTGGGTGATGCAGTGTGCGAAGGTTATGGCACCATTAATCCTTGTACTGTGGGGCTGGTGGGGACCAGCAGTGTCTCGCAGCTGCCAGGTGGATTAAAACCACAGTCTGAGATTTCAGGGACAGCTTCTTTCAGTAACACCTACATCCACATGCCATGTGGCTGGAAGAGCTGCAGATGGGCAAAATAAACCACGTTTTAATTTGCTGCCTTGAGAAAGATGCACACATCCACTTCAATACCATCGTTTTCATAAACCCAGGCAAATATTTCAGAAGTGTGTGGTGAGTAGGTGACAAGTTGCGTTCATGGCTGAGTTATTGCTGTTTTAAAAGAGCCAACTTTGACTTGGCATAATTTTATGCTCCATAAACACACTTTATTTTACCGACAAAATGGAGTCCTGTGGCAATTTGGCTCTGGAAGAATCTGCTGGGTGAAGCAACGCAATTCTGAGCCTCTTGCATTGAATTAATCTTGTAGATTTGAAAATTCTTAGGATTTGATCATTTTTATTAACTCAAAAATATTGGCCAGGTGCAGTGGCTCATGCCTGTAATCCCAGCACTTTGGGAGGCTGAGGCAGGTGGATCACTTGAGGTCAGGAGTTCGAGATCAGCCTGGCCAGCATGGTGAAACCCTGCCTCTAGTAAAAACACAAAAATTAGCCGGGTGTGGTGACGCACGTCTGTAATCCCAGCTACTCAGGAGGCAGGAGAATAGCTTGAACTTGAGAGGCAGAGGTTACAGTGAGCCAGGATCTCGCCACTGCATTCCAGTCTGGGTGACAGAGCAGGACTCTGTCTGAAAAAAAAAAACCAAAAAACAAAACAAAACAAAAAAATTGCCATATAAACATGATAATCAAGTATTTATTTTTTTCACAATGGCCAGGGAGACATATCCGAGACAACATGTATCTTTTATATTTTCACTGGCTTCTGAATTTTTCACAACAAAGACATCTTGTTAGCGTCTACTCTCATGAAAGAGTATTATGCTTGACAAGGTGCCATTGAAGACCTTTGCAGCTGTATTAATAAATAATGAGCTTATTACAATTCCTGAAGTCTCTGCAACCTCAGATACAATAATGCAGCACATTGGTTCCTCAAAAGTAAATTGGTGTCCTAATGCTGAGCTAGCACTTTTGGAAGATTACTTATGCTTTAATCTTAGAGGAGAGGAGTTAGTTATTGGCATTCATAAGCGTCTTTTCAAGTAATCGATACAACATTTTGACATGGAAAACGGATTATGGAATTTTCCATAAGTAAATGTGAAGAAGGATTTGACTTTTTTAAGTGCATCTAAAGGAGCTAACATCGGTTTGGAATCGATCCTCTTAACCACAAATATGATTGTTTTATTACAACTTAAGGAAAAGAAAAATAAAATATGTCTCCCAAAACAATTATGACTTGAGAGAAAATCTGAGTGCAACAGATTTCATTAATCTTCTCAGGTTTTGAATGGCTTCTTAAATGTTTGAATCTTCATTAGTTTATGACTGTGATTGACAAACAATGCCTTTATAATGTTAATTGAGTACACCATTTTTGGAATTCTGTCAGCTAAGAAGCCAAGTTGGTGGAGGATGATATCTTGCAAATGACTCAAGGAGACTGGACATAAAAACATTCTTGCATTAGAAATCAGCGGTTCAACATGCAGGCATATATTCATTGCAGCACTGTTCTTAATAGAAAAGACATGGAATCACCCGTGAAGCAAAACATACAAGAAAAAGACAGTGATTAGAAGAATATAATCCAAGAAATTATGTGTGTGTATATGTATGTAAATATAAATGTATATTTTCTACATAAGTATAAATATATGACATTAAACATAATTATTTATAAATATTTATAATTTCTTTGACCACATATACATATATGTATATGTCTATTTTATAACAAAATCTATTAATTTTATGAATATAAAGCAAATTAAACATGATTAGATATATAACTTTATAAATATTAACATTTAAATACATACATTTCTACAATTAATTTACAGTTAACCCTTGAACAACACAGGTATACGGGGATTTTCCTCCGACTCGGCTGCCCTGAGATAGCAAGACCAACCCTTCCTCTTCCTCCTCTTCCTCCGCCTCCTCAATGTGAAGACAATGAGAATGGAGATCTTGATGATGATCCACTTCCACTTAATGAATAGTGAATATATTTCCTCCTCCTTATGATTTTCCTAAAAGCATTTTCTTTTCTCTAGCTTGCTTTATTATCAGGACACCATATATAATACATATAAACATACACAATATATATTCATTTACTGTTTATAGTATTGGTGAGATTTCTAGCCAAGATTTCTCCCCATTTCTGACATTCAAAAATGCTTCCTAAACACATGTTGTTCAAGGATCCACTGTATGTTAATTATATGATGTATATATTTATAAATTATAAATTAATAGTATAAATTAATAATGTATAATAAATCAATAACATACAATATTATATTAATGTATAAATTATAAAGTAATATAACTATATTAATTATAAAATGTTATATATGTGAATGTTAATACTTATATAGTTGCATATCTAATGTTTAAATGTTTTATTTATATTTATGAAATTAAAATATTTTGTTATAAAATAGACATATACATGCATATATATATATGTGGTCAAAGAGATTTTATATATATATATATACATATATCTATGAATAGGTTGTTTGTATTTAAGTTTTGGGGGAGTCCAAAGTTATAGGCAGATTTTCAACTGTTGAGGGGTCAGTGCTTCTAACCCCCACATTGTTCAAGCATAAACAATAACAATTAATACATACTAATTATACATCATATATTTAGTATATATTAATAGATGTATATTTGAAAGAAAACATCCACTTACATCTTTGAATTGAAAAGTGTTACTAACTGATACTAAGAAAAAACGTGTAAGAAGGCTGACTACCATAGGTGGCAGAAAAGTCCGCCATTCTTAATGACACAATGCATCAAGTGGTAGAGTCATCTCCTTCCCCACTGAGTGTAGGCTTGCCCTGGGACATGCTTTGACCTCGAAATCCGGGGCAAGCAAGCTCACGCTGATTCCAAACCTTGCTGCAACAGCTTTGCCACTTCCTTTCTCACTGAATTTGGAATCCAGCCACCATGTGAAGAAGTGCAACCCAGCTTGCTGCATGATGAGAGACAACGGACCCATTTCCCCTATTTCCCCAGCCAGCAGCCATCCTTCTCCGATAGCTGACCAGCCTGCTGACCACAGAGAAGTGAGTGTCCTGCTGAGCCCTGCCCAAATTATCAACCCAGAGAATTGTGAGCTAAGCAAATCAGTGTTGTTTGAAGCCAGTCAAATTCAGGGTGGTTTGTTACTCAGCAGAAACTAACTGTTGCAATTGTACAAGATCTTTATTATCCAAGATAAAAATAAAATTAAGTTACCCAAGTTGCAGCCACAATCAGATATCATGAAACTTCTCAACAGCAACCGTGGATGCTAAAAGACAATGTTGCAATGTATCCAGCTTCCTGTGAGAACATTATTTTTTCTTCTAGAATTCCAAATCTGGCCAGACTTGTGAATCAGTATGAGAGAAGAAAAAAGGAAGAGTTTTTCATATGCAAAAAGTTAGAAAGTTTTCATTCCAAAGCTCTTTTCTGAAAACAAGACAAAACAAAAAGTAAATAGTTGATGTATTCCAGGTTAAGAGGAAATAAGTGGTAACATTTAAAAAGCAGCTACATTAATCCACTTGGATTAAGGTAGAACAGGAAATCAAGGGGCTCCCAGAAGAATTTTGCCACGAAGGAATTGCGTATCTCTAGGCTAGAGGGGGATTCACAAGTTTTTCATGTGGAGATGAAAGCCTGTGCTGCTTCAACAAAAGGAAGGTAATATTGTGGGAAAAAATTACTTGCTGTTCAAGAAGCAAACCAAAATATGGAAGGTCTTTTTTTTTAAAATTTTTTCAATAATTCACCAAATATGAGAAACAATAATTCTAGAAAAAAAAAACAAAAAAACAGAATTCTTCCCTTGCCAGGCCATTCCCAAAGAAAGAAGCGATCCCTTTGAATATATTAAATCCTCTTTGGATTAATAGCAACGTTTCAATTAAAATAATTTCCTCATGTTGGCTGTAGTGATTTACCACTTTATTAGATATATCACATTTTCTTAGAGGATCATCTTCAGCCTTTCAATTTTTTCTTCTTTAAAAAAAATGTAAAGAAATTTTTTTCTTCAACTTTAAATTTGAAGCTTTTAATATTTTCTTCTCCTATATTTTTACATTTTAACCCAGTGCTTGCTGGATTGTTTATTTAGGTATCAATTCAATCTTATAGTTTTTAAATCAAAGATAAAAACTATATTTTCTTTTTGAAATGCTAAGCTCATAAAACATTGCATAGTTTAAAAACTCACTATTTTCAGAGTTTTCAACTTTCTTCTCAGTGTCACTGTAGACATAATTGTTTTCCCTAGCAACATTGATTGCTACATATCTCATTTTGTGATATTCAGTTTAGGTTTTTCTTTCCATTCAATAAAATATATTTCCTTTTAAAAAATAGCATAACAGTTATTTCTGAGTGAAGCAATGAGGGAGAATTTTAATTGTCTTCTTATACTTTTTGATTTCATGAATTTTATCTATTTTACCATTTTTCAATTAGGAAAAAACAATAATTAAAATTGCATCATGGAAGGTTTCCATGGTCTTAGAGAGGGAGAATTGAGTTTACCTGTGGGGCAGATTTTCATCTGGCATCTAACTTCCCATTGGTGAAATGCAGGCTCCATGCTAAACATGAGTCTATTTCCCTTATGTAACTGGAATGAAGTGTGAAGGAGTTTGGGGTGCAGGCTGGACTCATGACTCTGCAGGGACTCCAACCCTAATGATGTTGCTGACACCATAATCATCACTGCTGCTCTTGGAGCCTCCATGTTTCTTTACTAGATTTTCACACACTTATTTATGTGTCAAATTGTCTCTACTTCCTGGCTTCCTCTGCTAGACCATCAATATTGTCTGCAGCTGTGTTTCTGGTTTCATCTTTTAATGAGAAGACCATTGTTAAAGCAATGACCCATGGCATATGATTTCCAAGTCTAGAGTCTCCCAAACTCACTGTTCTTGAGGTCTCTCTGGTGCAATGATCAATTATCACTGTCCTGTTTGTTCTTCTTGATAAATTATCACTCTTTGGCTGGGCATGGTGGCTCCTGCCTGTAACCTCAGTGCTTTGCGAGACTGAGGTGAGAGGACTGCTTGAGGCCAGGAGTTTGAGATGAACCTGGACAACATAGTAAGACCCATCTGTACCAAAAACATTCACACCCTTTGACATTCCGTTCAAGGGATGCTTTCTCTGTACTTATCTTCCAATAGCCACATCTCTGTCCTTGAATGAATTTAGACCTTCTGTTTTTATCTGACAGCACAGTGTGGACAGGCTGAGCTTCTTACCTAAATAGAAGGTCTAGAAATGAATTTGATACTGCAGTTGGCATGACCAATGTGGTTGTTGCAGAGCTCACTATTGGATGTGTCTTTATCTGGTTCCAGACTATGAAGTCTGCGCAAATAAAAATTATGTTTCAGATGATTTGGATTTCTTCCATCAGTTCTAGCTGAAACTGACATAAAATGTCAACCTAACCAATTCACACAATAAGGATTCATGTGATGAGAAGGTACTAGGCGTGGACTGTTGAGACTCTGGCTCTTAATGGTAACTCTGCCTACATGCTAACTCCTCTGGTGCTCTTCAGATAGAGACCAGCTGTCTCAAGCAAGCCTGACAGTGTCTGCAGGTGGCAACAAAGAGAGAGGGAACATTTGTTTTGCTTTTGAGACAGGGTCTTGTTCTTTCACCCAAGCTGGAGTGCAGTGGCCCCATCTTGGCTCACTGCAACCTCTGCCTCTTGGGTTCAAATGATCCTTCAGCCTCAGCCTCCCGAGTTAGCTGGGACTAGAGGCAGATACCACTATGCGTGGCAAATTTTTGTATTTTTTCTAGAGACAGGGTTCTGCCATGTTGCCCAGGCTGTTCTCAAACTCCTGAGCTCAAGCAATCCTCCTGCCTCAGTCTCCCAGAGTGCTGGGATTACAGGTGTGAGCCACCGTGCCCAGGTGGGAGAAGAAACATTTCCTAATAGCACCTGATATGATTTAGCTGCGTCTCCACCCAAATCTCACCTTGAATTGTAATCATCTCCATGTGTTGTGGGGAAGGTCCTGGTGGGAGGTAATGGAATCATAGGGGCAGGTTTTTCCCCTGCTGTTCTCTTAATAATGAATAATTCTCATGAGATGAGATGGTTCTATAAAAAAGCAGTGCCCTCTTGCCTGCCACCGTGTAAGATATGTCTTGCTTCCCCTTCACCTTCTGCCATGATTGTGAGGCCTCCTGAGCCATGTAGAACTGTGAGTCCATCAAGCCTCTTTCCTTTATAAATTACCCAGTCTTGGGTATGTATTTATTAGCAGCATGAGAACAGACTAACACAGCACCCCAGAATATCTAACCATATGTGTCTTTAGACAAAGTGATGCTGTAGGCCTATGTTCAACCCACATGTGGCACAAGAAATGAAACCACTCATGGTTGGCTTTGATCAACCAGCATTTGACCAAAAGCTTCTCTTGGAATATACGACCTCAGAGAAGTAGAATGTTACCCCTCCAAAAAAAACGTGGACCCTGCCAGCAACAATTATGTAGAGACAGGATGTAGGTTGGGGGCTCAGTAAGACTTTGCTGAATATATGTAGTATCTGTGTCCTCAAAATTTCCTCATGTACAATTATTTTGCTGAGGAGCTACCAGGACCAGAACAACCAAGATTTTTCTAGGACACATACAGTTGACTGGAAGAATCAACAAAGCTTTTTTTCTCCTCTCTTTAGAAATTCTTTGACCTATTTCCATTTTCTTTCTTACGTAACCTGTTAAAATTACCCAGAACTTCCGTCAGGACACTTGCCTTGGGTAATTTCGAAATACTGTGCATCCAGCATCATGAAAATTCCACTTTATATTAGCTTGAATAAATGTAGTCCACACAGAGAGGGAACGTTAATGCTGGAATTCCTTTGAGTCCCATTTCCACAGTTCTTGTATCTTTAAATCCATTTGGTTTCAATGACAGTCATTATCTTTTGACAGAATTGAAGTTTAGGCAGCTAGCCCAGCTCTGAGATCAGGTTTGGGTGCAAAGATAATGGGAGATGAAGATTCAAATTTCCTTTGTATGAAACAGGAACTTTTAAACAATGTCCTGTGACTTTCTATAGTGATTTCTATTTGGTCACATTTTGCATAGGCAAGAAGAATCTCTATACTTCATACCAATATTATCTTTTGATAAGAGTGGGGGCAGAGTTCATCTTTTCAAGATTTGAAATAAAATAATTTTCTACTTCTAAATGAAAATTCCTGCTGAGGGATAGGAATAGCCTTTTCACACATAATAATACAAAAACAGTACTTCACATGATCAGAAACCCCCAAGTAATTCCATCTTTATTTGTGTCTCAATGTTTGAGATTACATTATGCAATTATTTGGATATTTTGTGTTTTAAAATTGAAGGAAAAATTGGATTCTATTGTCAGTAAAGCTTGTAAGTCTATCTTAATTGGTAAGTATTGGAATCTGTTTTATGTGACATATGTGGTCATATGTGGTACATGTTAGTGACCATAAAAAATACAATCTGAATGTTTAATAAAAAGTAATATTTAAATTCTTGGAGGCTGTGGGTTATGTTTTATAACTCTCCCAAATTAATCAGGGTCCACATTGACTAAATACTTGTGAGGTGATTGATTTCCTTATATCCTTTATTATTATTTTTTTTACACATACATTTTTTGCTTTTGATTTCTTTACATCTCCTGGTAAAATTAAGCACAAGTCCTAGATGTAATGATAGGAGTTCAATGGAGTATAATAATTAATACCTGTGTCCTTATACCTTACAGAGTGTCCTATTTTAGTTTCTTTGAGACATGCCCAGCTAATTTTTGTATTTTTGATAGAGATGGAGTTTTGCTACATTGCCCAGGCTGGTCTTGAACTCCTGGGATCAATTGATCCACCTACCTTGGCCTCTCAAAGCACTGGGATTGCAGGTGTGCATCACCATAACCAGCCGTGTCTTATTTTGAATGTCCATTATCTTTAAACTTAGTTCTCTTTTCATCTCAGGTGAGAATATTGTATAGTATTTGTCCTTATTAGTTCTTAAGTTTGAATTCCCTTTTATCGCCTTTTAATACATTTAAATACATACATGTCTATACTACCTAGTCTAGTGGGTTCAACACTGGCAGCCTGTTTTCTTGACTGTAACATCCTGATTATTGGAGCAGGAGAACTATATTATCATCTATAAATCTATATCTCAGGCTCTGCAATTTTATCCTGTCTTATTTGCAGTAGAAATAAGTATAGGAAAATCAGAGATCGTGACACACTGACATTCCTGTTGGCTCCACTATGGGTGGGCATTGATTTTTAAATTATGAATGCATCATTTTCAACAATTAACATTGCAGGGAATGTTTTAGAATAAGTGGCTTGACTCTTCCATCATCCACCTAAGCTACCCCATGAGAAACGTGCTACCTGGAAGGTACATGTGGTGTGACCAAGACTCAGAGCCGCCATAGGGATGGTGATGATTGGTTGGTTGTTGTCTTTTGTGATCTTCCCCTAAGGAAAACAGAGGGCAATTGAGGCTCTCCACTTCTAAGTACTCATTTAATGATACTTCTCTTTGTATTACTCTTCTAAAATGTTGGGTTTATGGAGCCAAGGCAACAATATTTTAGGATCCTTCTCTCTCTGGAAAAAAAATTAATTTTTGATCTGAAATGAAAGCACTGAGTCAAGAGGAAAGAAAATGTGAAGTGACTCATGTTCCTTGGGTATTGGTGACAGTCTGCCCTTGGTTTCTTTCCCAGCAATGTGGTGGCCATATTTTCCCAACCAAACTCAACCCACACGCCATGGGCCTGGGAAGATACAGGAGAAAGATAGATGTTAAAACCAGGAAAACTCACATTGGAGATCTTGTCCTGGAACTCATCTTTTCTTTCTATGTCATTTGCTTTCCACTTACCCTTTAAACCTGCATCTCCTCATCTACTGAATAAGATTTGTTATACATGCTTGCTACTTTTTGTCGTATTTACGATTAGATTCAGGATTTGGTGTGATTTAGGATTAATAAATGCATGCCTCCATCCATTCCCTTATCTTCCTATCATCTTTCTCTTCTTTGAGCAATTCCCATCTTTCCTTTTTTTCCTCCATATGGGTAAAATGAGGTTTCTTTTTTCTTTTCTTTCTTTCTTTCTTTCTTTCTTTCTTTCTTTCTTTCTTTCTTTCTTTCTTTCTTTCTTTCTTTCTTTTCTTTTCTTTTTTTTTTGAGACAAGGTCTTGCTGTATCACCCAGGCTGAAGTGCAGTGGTGTAATCACAGCTCACTGTAGCCTGGACCTCCTACGTCTACCTACCTCAGCCTCCCAAGGAGCTGGGACCATACACATGCACCACCACGCCCAGCTAACTTTTTTATTTTAGGGACGGCGGCTCGCTGTGTTGCCCAGCCTGGTCTTGAGCTCCTGGGCTCAATCTCCTGGTCTTAAGCAATCCTCCCACCTTGGTGTCCCAAAGAGCTGGGACTACAGGAGTGAGCCACTGTGCCCTATCTGAGAAAATATTTTAAATAGGGATTGGCCTAAAATGTTCTGGTCATGTGGCCCTCAAATTAGCAGCTACCCTGTCTCCTTTTTGATAGGAATTAATTTGGGAGAAGCCTTTTGGGTTCCTCACTGTCATCATATAGACCCCTGCCCTTGGGCTACGAGACATTTATGAACTGATTTTTTATTAACCTGGGTAGGTTGCATATTATATTTGAGGATAGAGTTATGCTCATTACTAGACCCAGAGACTTTAGCAATAAGCAAATGTGCTTCTATAGAGTGAAAATCTCAACTCAGGCAGGAAATGTTCACATCTTGGTCATGAATAGCAATAAGAAATTGGCTCTCCATATGCTGTACAAGTAGGGCGGTTTGTTGAAAGTGACCAATTATGCTTATCACATAGTCCTCACCTAATTAGAAACAGAGAGATTTGCTTGTGAAATACAGTTTTCCCTTGGTATCCATGGGTGATTGATTCAGCCACCTCCTAGAGATACTAAAATCCATGGATGTTCAAGTTTCTGATATAAAATTGTGTAATATTTGCATATCACCTGTGCAGACCTCTTGCATACTTTAAACAATTTCCAGATTACCTAGCATACCTAATGCACTGTATATGCTATTTAAATAGTGGCTGTACTGTATTATTTATGGAGTGATGACAACAAAAAGAAAGTCTGTATTTGTTTAGTACAGATGAATTTTTTAAAATATTTCTGATTCATGAGTGTTTGAATTCACAGAATGGAGGGCTGATTGTGTAATTAATTATTGCTATTCTCTTTTCTTCATTTTGAACCTTATGTGGGAGGATTGCTTGAGCCAGAAGTTCAGGACTTGCCTGGACAACATGGTAAGACTCCAAATCTTTTTTTTTTTTTACTTTTTTTTCTTTTTTCTTTTTTTATTATACTTTAAGTTCTGGGGTACATGTGCAGAGTGTGCAGGTTTGTTACATAGGTATACACATGCCATGGTGGTTTGCTGCATTCATCTCCCTGTCATCTACATTAGGTATTTCTCTTAATGCTATCTCTCCCCAACACCCCCACCCCCTGCTATTCTTCCCCTAGCCCCCCATCCCCCAGGCCCCAGTGTGTGATGTTCCCCTCCCTGTGTCCATGTGTTCTCATTGTTGAACACCCACTTATGAGTGAGAACATGTGGTGTTTGATTTTCTGTTCTTGTGTCAGTTTGCTGAGAATGATGGTTTCCAGTTTCATCCACGTCTCTGCAAAGGACATGAGCTCATCCTTTTTTATAGCTGCATAGTATTCCATGGTGTATATGTGCCAAGTCTTCTTTATCCAGTCTATCATTGATGGGCATTTGGGTTGGTTCCAAGCCTTTGCTATTGTGAACAGTGCCGCAATAAAGATATCGTGTGCATGTGGCTAAGACTCCAATTCTACAAAAAAAAAATGCTGGGCAGAGTGGTACATGCCTGTGGTCCCAGGTACTTGGGAGGCTGAGGTGGAAAGGTTGTTTGAGCCTGGGAGTTTGAGGCTGCAGTGAGCTGTGATTGCACCACTGCATTCCAGCCTGGGTAGCACAGAGAGACCCTGTCTCAAAAAAAATTTATATATAATCTGATAATAACTACAAAATCTCTCTGTTAGATCCATAAACTTCTTTATACATTATTTAGAGGGAATTATTTTGTCAGTTACCTTCTATTAATTTCTTAAAGAGTACACACATGCAGAAAAGGTTGAAGAAGGTTAATGCTAGATCCAATATTTTCATTGATTTATTCTATTCCTTTTTTTCCTTCAGACATCACACTATTTTCCTTCTGAAATCATCACTAGTGAATTCAGTCATAGGTACGATGCCATGAAAAACAATGCATGCAATTCATGCAAAATAAATTGGGAAAGCCAGGTGGTGAAGCATTTGTTGTTCCTGCCAGGTTATTTTTTCCACTGTTTCCAGGGGGAAAATGAAAGACTGGGTGAGATGTTGCCCAAGATACTTCGCAACTCCTGGCTTCATTCTGTTCATCACCACCCACCTGGTCCCCCATAGCCAGCCCACAAGCTCCTGGCCACAAAAGCTTGATCCAAATCATACTCTGTCAGCAGTTGCCCTTGTCACAGCTGCGCTGCTGTTCCTGTTTCCCCAGCACCGCCTAGCCAGTGCCCAAATTGTCATTGCCAAGGTTTTCCTCTGTTGCTCCTGGTCTCCCCTGGGACCTCAGATGCCCTTTGCCACGGAGGAGGAAGGATGGCTTGCCCAAGCGCACAAGATGCGGGACAGCTTCACCGCCACATTCTCCCCATTTCTGGGCAACTTTTCTCTCTTGCGTTTGCCCACTACTCAAGGTTCTTCCCCATTAAGACCCAACCTCCAACCACATGCCAGTTGCAAGATTTCTGATGATGAAGTGTCACTGAAGTGGCCCTGATTGAGGAAGGTGAGGAATTGGCACATAGAATAAGAATGTCAAGTGTTCATAACAAGAAAGGGAGGGTTTTTTTTTCTTTTCTCTTTTGCAGGGAATTAGTAATGAAATGGTGAGGAGCCTCAAACTACACACTTTGGCCTCACCCTGCATTAACTTCTGAATTCCCACCTATGTTTCTGCCTTTTCCTTGTACTAGAGCCTATGACTACTTCATAGTAGCCTATGACTACTTCATAAGAGCATACTTAGCCATGCTGAGAAACAGCAATGTTCCAAGCTTTTTCCTAAATAGGCACATAGATATGAGATAGCTATATCTATCTCTATCTAGCTATATATCTACCTATCTATATCTCTCAATCTATTATCTATTTACTCAATCATCTGTTTACCCATCTCTCTTCTATGTATCTCATCTATCCATCTATCATATCTATGTATCTACCCATCTATATCTATGTATCTCATCTACCTATCCATATATCATATCTCTGTATGTGTCCATCTATTCTTTCTGTCTTCTTTCTTTCTTTCATCTATCCTTCCATCTGTCCATTCATCTATCTATCTATCTATTCCTCTGCCTGTCCTTCTATCTATTCGTCCATCCATCTATCTATCATATCTATTCTATCTTCTATCTATCTCTATCATCTATCCATCTATTATCTATCTAATTATCTATTAACTATCTCCTCTATCTAATCATCTATCATCTATCTATAATCTACTGACTCACCTATTATCCTTCTCACCTATCTAGCTATAATCAATATGCCATTCCTAGAAAGTTTCAAAGGGACAATTTGGAAATTTGCAAGTGTTCTCCCCACTAACTGGAGAAGTCAGAATGGGATGAAACCTTCCTTTGTGGCAGCTAATGAGCCACCTGATTTGTTGGAAGAAAAATGCAGGTGTTAATTTGTTGTGGCTTAGGCATAGTGCATAAGCCATCACTTAAGAAAGAAAGACCTTTCTCTGTACCAACACCCTCATGTCAAATGCAACTCTGCCTTCCAATCATCAGCATTTGTAATAAGCATCTGGAGAGCTAAACTTCACCTTGGAGCCTGCTTTGAAGAGAACTCAACCACTCCCAAGTCCAATCTGCCTCTCTCACAGTCCGTTTCACACACTGCTCTCTTCTGCTACCCTGTAACCGGAGTCTCTTGTGTATCCCAAGATTCTTATTTGCCATATGGGAACTGCTGCATCTGGATTACAAATTTCCCCATTCTTTCTGCCGTCCCCAACTTAAAGCAAGCTGTTCCCCTCCAGTCACTTCTTATAACACCTTGTTCACAAACAGCTCCTAATTCTAAAGTCCTGTATTCAGTTGTAACTCATGTACATCTTCTCTCTTTGCCTCCCAGGTATTCTTCCTCTTCTTTTCTAAATTTCTTCTTTTAAAATCCAGTTTGAATCCCCTTAGAGTTTTCCTCTCTAAAGCATCCCAGAGTAAGCTGGTATTTGTACCAGATCAACTCTGAAGCTATATAGCAAAGCACAGAATGTGAATCAGTGCTTACATTTTTGTTATTTTTCTTAAAATATGTATTTTATTATTAGTATTACTATCATTGTTATTTTTGAGACAGAATCTGACTCTGTCACCCAGACTGAGTGCAGTGGTATGATCACAGCTAGCTGCAGCCTCAAACTCTTCAGGCTCAAGAGCGATTCCCACTTCAGCCTCCTGAGTAGCTGGGACCACAGGTATGTGCCACCAAGCCCAGCTATTTTTAAAAAATTTTTGGCAGAGGCAAGATCTCCCTATGTAGCCAAGGTTGGTCTTGAACTCCTAGGCTCAAGCAATCCTTCCACCTCAGCCTCCCAAAGTGCAAAATTACAGGTGTGAGCCACTATGCCCAGCTTATATTTTTATTATTAAATACAATAGAAATATAGAAAAATACAATATGGGTTAGGGTTAGTGAATTATTAGAAGGCAGACACAATGAAAGACACAGAACTTGACCAGCTCTCCTAAAGGCCCTTCATGTGTCCATCCCAATCGATTTCAGAACGTAAATAGGCAGTTGGTAGTATTATGGTAAATGGCAAACCTGACCGCAAATGCATGTGGATGTTTCCTGGTGAAGTGTATCAGATATTTTGGCAGGTTTTTCTAAAGGCCATGCCCTCCATTCTCTCTAAAGGTTATTTGAAGCTGACAACTCTCTTGATACATAACAGTCCTTTCTCAAGTTTTTCATGAGCAAAGACATTTTACATGGTTTTCATTTTATTCCAGCCATCATTTTCTTGGCTTGAAGGTGTGTACGTAGATGAGAAACTTTAAATATCTTGTGTTTTATCATGTTTATCCTAAAAAAATTAATCACAGTCTTATTAATAAGAAAATATATTATTTTACAGAAATATTCAATTGACACTCTCATACTGAGCATTGAACTGGAATAAACAGAATGGAAATGGACAATTTTCTGGGCACTGTGATTTGGGCAGAATTTCTTCAACATAATCAGACTTCACAAGATGCATATATATAATGGAATAAAACCTTGCAAGAATGCTATAGCTATTTACCTTTGTAAAAAATAGTTTGTTCTATTTAATTAATTTATTTATCTATTTAATTTTCTTTTTAAGAGACAGGGTCTTGCTCTGTCATCCAGACTGGAGTGCAGTGCGGCACAACCACAGCGCACTGCCGCCTTGAACTCCTGTCTCAGCCTTCTGAGTAGCTGGGAATACAAGTGTAATCTAGTCTGGATGTGTGTTCCTGCTGAAGTCTCATGCTGAGCTGTAATCCCAGTGCTGGAGGTGGGGCCTGGTGGGAGGTGATCGGATCGTAGGGTCAGCACCGTCCCCTTCATGCTTGTGTTGTGGTGCGTGAGTTCTCACGAGATCTGGTTGTTTGAAAGTGTGTAGCTCCTTTCGCCTTGCTCTTGCTCCTGATTCTGTCATTTGAGATTTCCCCTTTCCTTCTGCCATGATTGGAAGTTTCCTGAGGCTTCCCCAGAAGCAAAAGCCACTATGCTGCCTGTACAGCCTGCAGAACCGTAAACCAATGAAACCCTTTTTCTTATAAATTATCCAGTCTCAAGTATTTCTTTATAGCAATGTGAGAATGGACCAATACAAAATGTGTGCACCATGCTTGGCTATTTAAAAAAAATTTTTTTTTTTTTTAGAGATTGGGTCTTGCCATGTTGCCCAGGCCAGTTTTGAACTTCTGACTTCACATGGTTCTCCTGCCTTGGCCTCCCAAAGTGCTGGGATGACAGGCATGAATCACTATGCCCAGCCTTTGTTTTGTTTTAAATGCAATATTTGCCATATAGAAAATATGAAGTATGTCAGGCATAATAATATAATGAATTGCAAAATACCTACTGTTCAACACGATAATTATGCTATTAATAATATCTTCTATTTTATCTGTTTTTTCTCTGTTTCATCCCTTATTCTCTGTTTCTACCTGGAATTCATCACTATCCTGAATTTAGATTTTATCATTTCCTTGTTTTAAAAATTGTATTACCATATATTCTAATAAGTTTAAACTGTAAGTGTGTGTGTACTCATGTAGATACATATATTTGATTTTAAATTAGACATACATCTACACTCTTAACAGGTAATATAGAATTTGCTTGATTTTACATTTTTAAAAATGGTATCTTAGAACTACCATTCCACCCAGCAATCCCAGTACTGGATATTTTCCCAAAAGGAAAATCATATCAAAAAGACAATTGTACTCAAATGTTTATTACAGCATATTCATTATAGCAAAGATATGGAATCAACTTTAGTGTGCATCAGTGCATGATTGGATAAAGAAAATGAGATGTATATATATATATATACACACACACACACACACAATGGAATACTACTTAGTCACAAAAAAGAATAAATAATTTCTTTTACAGCAACACAGATGGAACTAGAGGCCATCCACGTATCTTGGGTGAAACAACACAGAAACAGAAAGCCAAATACTGCATGTTTTCACTTGTAAGTGGGAGCTAAATGATGTGTGCACATGGACAGCATGGAATAAAAGTCATTGGAGACTTGGAATGCTGGCAGGGGGATGAGGGATGAGAAATCGCTTAATGGTACAATGTAAGTTATTTGGGTGATGGTTTCACTAAAAGTCAATACTTTGTCACTATGCAGTATGTCCATGTAACAAAATTATACTTGTACCCTTTAAATTTAGACAAAATCCATGCTGGGCTTAATACCTAGGTGATGAGTTGATAGGTACAGCAAACCACTATGGCACCTATTTACCTATGTAACAAACCCACACATTCCTGCTCATGTGCCCCAGAACTTAAAATAAAATAAATTATATAAAAAAACAGAAAACAATAAAAATAGTATCATACTTTATAATAGTTTTGTGGACGTCCTTTTCCACTCAATTTTCTTTTGCTTACATTTATTCATATCTTTGCATGTGTCTGCATTTCATTTTTTTCTTCATTTTTTTTTTTTTTGCCTACAAATTGTTTTCTCCTTTTTTGCTTTTTTTTTTTTGGCTACAAAATACCCCATTGAGTGAGTGGACCACATTATATTTGTACATTTTCCTTTGATGGGTATTTGAATCCCTTCCAGGGTTGGCTATTTACCAAAAGGGACACCCTGTGGTACATGTGTTTGGAGGCATGCCTGCAAGGTTTTTTGGTTGTGTGTGTGTGTGTGTGTGTGTGTGTGTGTGTATGTGTGTGTTTTGAGTTGGAGTTTAGCTCTTGTTGCCCAGGCTGAAGTGCAATGGCATGATCTCAGCTCACTGCAAGCTCCACCTCCCGGGTTCAAGGGACTCTCCTGCCTCAGCCTCCCAAGTAGCTGGGATTACTGGCATGCACCACCATGCCCAGCTAATTTTTTGTATTTTTAATAGAGATGGGGTTTCACCATATTGGTCAGGCTGGTCTTGAACTCCCGACCTCAGGTGATCCACCTGCCTCAGCCTCTCAAAGTGCTGGGATTACAGGCGTGAGCCACCATGCCCGGCCCACCTGCAAGGTTTTACCTACGATATCCAGTCAAGCAAGGAAGTGCTGAAGCATAGGCATGTAGACTATAGCTGACAGATGATGCAAAAATGATTTTCTGCCGGGGTTCATGCCTGTAATCCCAGCACTTTGGGAGGCTGAGTCAGGTAGATTACTTGAAGTCAGGAGTTCGAGACTAGTCTGGCCAACATAGTGAAACTTCATCTCCACTAAAAGTACAAAAACTAGCTGGGCATGGTGGTGCTTGATTGTAGTTCCAGCTATTTGGGAGGCTGAGGCAAGAGAATCACATGAACCCGGGATGCAGATGTTGCAGTGAGCCAAGATTATGCCAGTATACTCTAGTTGGGGGACAGAGTGAGACTCTGTCTCAAAGAAAAAAAAATTTCCAAATTGGTGGTATTAATTTGCACAACCAATATCATTATCATAGTATTCTTTGTTGATCTAGATTCTCTTCAATGCTTGACATTTTCAAAATGTTGAAATTTTTGCTAATTAAATAAATATTTATCACATTGTGGTTTTATCTTTCCCTAAATTAACAAAACCAAGCATCATTTCCAATGTTTTGTGGTCTTTTGCATGAAATGCCTCCTCTTTGACTTTCTGAGTTTTGTAAGGAGTTGTGTCTTTTCTATATATCTGAATCTTTGTATAGGTCCAGGATATAAATCATTTGATTTCTTCTTTTCCAAAGACTTTGTGCAGAATTTTTCCTCCTAGATTGATATTTCCTTTACATTTTATTGATGGAGTCTTTCGAAAAACAAACGTTCTTAAGGGTAAGGCTGTTAGCATGGCATTTCCTTCAACGGTTAATATTTTTGTGTCTTTAAAAAAGAATCCCTTTGGACTGCAAGATGAGAGAGATAGTTTTCCTATATTTCCTTCCAGAAGTATAACTTTAATCCATCTGGAAATATGTGTATGTGTAGTGGAGGAGGGGATTCGTATGGTTTTCATGTTTTCCATATGGAAAACCAATTGTCCCAGCTTTATTTATTGAATAGTTCCTCATTTGCTCACTGATCTGTAATGTCACCTCCTTCCTGTTTTATATTATAGCATACGCTGACCCTAATGCTTCCAACAGGGAGTCCCTGTGCTTTTTTGCTTGGGGCCTTTATCTGACCCACGGAGCTCGACTAGAACATACCTCAGTCAAGCCAGAGTGCTGGGCATCTAGGAGCTCTCACAAAGAACCACCCTCAGCTAAGGACTGATGAGTGTTGAAGGGCAAGTACTCTCACTCGCTCATCCTACAGCTGGAGAGAGTATTCTCTTTCCAAGGCTCTCAGCACTGCATCCTGATCTCCTCCTCTTCTTCTTCTTCTTCTTTTATTTATTTATTTTTTTGACGGAGTTTCACTCTTGTTGCCCAGGCTGGAGTGCAAAGGTGTGATCTCAGCTGACTGCAACCTCCGCCTCCTGGGTTCAAGTGATTCTCCTGCCTCAGCCTCCTGAGTAGCTGGGATTACAGGCACCCGCCACCACGCCCAGCTAATGTTTTGTATTTTTAGTTCAGACAGGGTTTCTCCATGTTGGTCAGGCTGGTCTCGAACTCTTGCCCTCGGCCTCCCAAAGTTCTGTGATTATAAGCCTGAGCCACCGCACCTGGCCCTGACCTGACCTCCTCTTCTTATGAGGTGTCTTAGTCCTCTTCACAGAATACCATAGACTGGGTGGCTTGTAAACAACAGACATTTATTCTCTCGGGGTCCCAGAGGCTGAAAGTCTGAGATTAAGGTGTGGGCAGGGCTGCTTCCTCCTGAGGCCTCTCTACTTGGCTTGTAGATTGTACATGCCATTTTCTCCCTGTGTCCTCACGTGGTTGTCCCTCTGTGTGTGTGCAGAGGGAGAACTTTGCTATTGTTTCCTCTTCTTATAAAGATTAAGACTCCTTTCTTATGATTTTATCAATCACTTCCCTAAAGGCTCTGTCTTCACATAATCTCACATGAGGGTTTCAGGCTTAAATCCATGAATCTGGGGCAAAAGGGCATAATTCAGTTCATAGTAATTATTCAACCACAGTAGGTGATTGGCTTCTGGTGGGAAAGAGGGAATAAAAATGGAGAGTATTATATTAGAGAGAGATGAAAGCTTCATGTACAATTTTTAAGAAATGGGAGGGCCTGGGAGTGGATGATTTGGAGAGTCGAGTGTGCAGGTCGGTGGCTAGGTGCTTTGAAATTCTCAAGAGGAAGTTTGAAATTGGAGCTTACGTCAGCCAGGGTTTTCACACTGGTTATCCATGGTGGTCACCTCCACTCTGAAGCTCATTTCTCCACTTTTTATTGGTGCTTCCTGGCTCCTCACCCAAATAAACTCCTTAATAGAATCTTTGTATTAGAATTCAGTAGGTTAGGTGTATTAAATGAATTTTAGACTCACAATTTTGGTTTTTTCTTTTCTTTTCTTTTTTTTTTTTTTGAGACAGGGTCTCACTCTGTTGCCCAGGCTGGAGGATAGTGGTACAATCATAGCTCACTACAATCTCAACCTCCTGTACTCAAGCAATCCTTCTGCCTCAGACTCCCAAGTTGGACTACAGGTGTGTAACACCATGCCCAGTTATCTTTTTTCTTCTTCTGTAGAGACAGTCTCAGTATGTTGCACAGGCTGGTCTCAAACTTCTGGGCTTAAGTGATTCTCCCATCTCTCCATTCCAAAGCTCTGGGATTTCAGGTGTGAACCACTGCATCCAGCTGAGACTTACACTATTTTCAACTTATAATGGGTTTATTGGGGTGTAGCCCTATTGTTAAAGTCAAGGAGCATCTCTACTTCGAACAGTTCTAGACAAGAGATACACATTAAATGACTGAGAAACTGAAATCCTTTTTTCGATAGCGTGTTGCTGTTACTGTAGAATGAGTCATCTCATTTAGCAAGACCAAGCCATGAATGCACTTGAGTTACATTTTTAATACTTTCATGGACTCCTAAAAATCTCCAGTGTTCTTAGTTCTCAATTCCAAGAAGAGTCGGCTTGTAGCCTCGCAGCTGAGAGGCAGGCTACGGCGAACTCAGACCTTCTCCCTGGAGAAGATGGAAGGAGTCCAGGGAGAAATGCAAAATGATGAAAGCTTTGGCAAAAGGGTAGTAAAGTGTTCAAAGAATGTTTAAAGTAAAAGAAATGAACAGCAACAACAAGTTTTGAAGGAAATGGAACTGATTAAAAGCATCATCTTTACTCCACTTCTGTGCCATGGAGCGGAGTCCCACATAACTTGCCATTTAATTGAAAATTTAAAAACTCTGCAGCTCAATCAACTTCTCTTGGCAGTGAGCCCACAGAAAACTCAGAAGAATCTTTTCAGAACTATTTAAGAGCTGTGCTACAGTCGATGAAGGTCTGGTTGAGGGTGGTGACAGAGGAGAGGAATGAGTGAGGGCCAGAGGCTTAAAGAACAGCATATCCATCCATTAGGGTTGTCGTAACAAAGTCCAACACACCTGATGGCTCAAACAACAGACATTGATTCTCCCACAGTCCTTGAAGCTGGAAGTCCAAGATCAAGGCATAGGGCTGATTCCTCTGGAGGCCTCTCTCTTTGGCTTGTAGCTGCCATCTACTCCTTGTGTCCTCACAGAGTCGTCTTTCTGTGTATGTCTGTGTCCTCATCTTCTTATGAGGTGTCTTAGTCTATTTCAGGATGCTATCACAGAATACCATAGACTGGGTGGCTTACAAACAACAGACATTGATTCTCCCATAGTCCTTGAAGCTGGATGTCTAAGATTAAGATGTGAGTTCCTCCTGAAGCCTCTTGCCTTGGCTATGAGACACCTTTTTCTCCCTTTGTCTTTACACGCTTGTCCCTCTGTGTGTGCCTGTGTCCTCAACTCCTCTTCTTATGCCGTGTCTTAGTCCATTTCAGGCTGTTATCGCAGAATATCATAGGCTGCGAAGCTTAAACAACAGGCATTTCCTTTCCCACAGTCCAGGAAGCTGGACGTATGAGATTAAGGCGTGAGCAGGGCCGGTTCTTCCTGAAGCCGTTCTCCTTGGCTTGTAGCTGTCGCTTTCTCTCCATGTCTTTACGTGTTTGTCCCTCTGTGTGTGTGCAGAGGGAGAACTCTGAAATCTTTTTGTCTTCTTATACATTTGCCAGCCATATCAGATTAGGACCCCTCCTTATGATTTTACCTAAACCAAATCACCTCCCTAAAGGCTCTGTCTTCACATAATCTCACATGAGGATTTACGGCTTAATCACATCTGCAGATACCTTTTTGCCAGATAAGGTCACACTCTGAGGTTCTAGGGACTTGACATGGACATTTCTCCTCCAATATTCTATGGTATGGAAAAGTGGAAAAAAAGCAAATACCAAAACCTGTTCATAAGAACCTGTTTCCTCTCTCTGTAGAGCCGCTTCTGAAACTCCTGGTACGTTCTTGCATAGCAAATGCCTAGACCAAGATGAGGACTGTTGTAAGCGGAAGATATCATCTCCATAGTAAGACACAAATCAGCATTCAGAAATGTAACTTTGCAGAGAGAAGGAAGTTTCTCTGAGTTCCGACACTCAGTTTTATGTAAGATTTCTTTTTTCTTTTTGAGAAAGGGTTTAGCTCTGCCCCCCAGGCTGGAGCACAGTGGCAAGAGCAGAGCTCACTGCAGCCTCAAATCCCTGGGTTCAAGTGACGCTCCTACCTCAGCCGCCCCAGTAGCTGGGATTACAGGTGTCCTCTGCTGTACCTGGCTGCATCTTCTTATTGTCAGTAGTGACAAGGACTCATTATATAATCCCAGCACTTTGGGAAACTGAGGCAGGAGGATCATTTGAGCCCAAGAGTTCAAGACCAGCAAGGACAAGGCAGTGAGACCTCCTCTCTACTGAAAATCATTTTTAAAAATTAGGCAGGCATGGTGGTGCACGCCCATAGTCCCAGCTACTCCAGAGGCTGACTCAGGAGGATCAGTTGAGCCCAGGAGTTCCAGGCTGCAGTGAGCTATGATCATGCCACTGCACTCCAGCCTGGGTGACGGTGACCTTTGTCTCTAAAACAAAAAATAAAATAATTAAATTAAATGAATGTAAAAACATGTGGACTCAGAGTTCATTTGTAATCCCCACCGTTGTAGAATCATTTAGTAGAGCAAGCTGAAAGACCGGGAATGTGTACTTTCCAACATTTCCACAGGGCGCTCTGAGGCAGGGGCGTCCGTGGATAAAATCAGCGCATCATCATTAGTACAGGACTATTTTCTTTTCTTTTCTTTTTTGAGATGGAGTCTTGCACTGTCGCCCAGGCTGGAGTGCAGTGGCGTGATCTGGGCTCACTGCAACCTCCACCACCTGGATTCAAGTGATTCTCCTGCCTCAGCCTCCCGAGTAGCTGGGACTACAGGCACCCGCCACCACGCATGGCTAATTTTTGTATTTTTAGTAGAGATGGGGTTTCACCGTGTTGGCCAGGCTGGTCTCAAACTCCTGACCTCAAGTGATCCGCCCGCCTCAGCCTCCCAAAGTACTGGAATTACAGGCGTGAGCCACTGCGCCCAGCCAGTACAGGACTATTATTTGGAAAGGTGCATGGTAAAAGCTGCTCTTGGCAGAGAAACCTGCACAAGAATCCCCTTTGAAGCTTGGAGGGATATTACTGGGATTATTGCTTAAGCCACGGGAAACTGGTTAAAAAAATTCGTGAATGGTTTGCATAATGTAAAACAGGAAAGATGCACTCAGGAGAAGTTAAAACAGCCATGATAGGTCAGCCTTTGTTGCAGTCAGGGAAGACGGAGAACTTGGTTGTTGATGTGTACCTTCAATTGAGCTTCAGAAAAACAGGCCCTGAAATTTATCAGCAACTTGATTTAATGGAGATTTTCTTCTGCATTTGGGAGGTTTTTTTCCAGCATCCCAAGCTGTTAAAATCAGTGTTTGAGGGCCCAGAATGAAAACAAGTGTTTTTGTAAGCAGAACCTCTGTGGCTCCATGCTGAAGACATCAGGGTGTTTACGTTATTATGTGGGCGCTTAATGATGGAAACAGATTTTCTACTCCTATTTTCTTTCACTGATTCATTTGCTAAAGACATGTAAATGTAAGCAGAATTCCCCAAAGGCGTTTAATCACAGAAGTTCTGGCTAAAAGAAGCCGAGGATTCTGAAACGTCCTAATGGGATATCTGGCCATTTAGGTGATTTCACTACCTTCTTTAGACAGAATCTTTGGACGGAGAACATCATTCTCACTTCATATTGCATGAAAACATCGTCATCTCCACATTATGCTAAGCCACTCAGTCACAAAACCGAGAGTGCACTTCTGCAATATTTTAATTCCATGCAGCTCTAGTACATTTTCTTTTTCTTTCTTTCTTTCTTTTCCCTTTCTTTCTTTCTTTCTTTCTTTCTTTCTTTCTTTCTTTCTTTCTTTCTTTCTTTCTTTTTCTTTCTTCTTTCTCTTTCTTTCTTTCTTCTTTTTTTTTTTTTTTGCAACAGTCTCGCTCTGTCACCCAGGCTAGAGTGCAGTGGTGTGATCTCAGCTCACTGCAACCTCCAGCTCACAGGTTCAAGAGATTCTCCTGCCTCAGCCTCCTGAGTAGCTGGGATTACAGGTGCCCACCACCACACCCAGCTACTTTTTGTATTTTTAGTAGAGACGACATTTCATCATGTTGCCCAGGCTGACCTCAACCTTCTGAGCTGAAGCGATCCCCTCCCCTTAGCATCCAAAAGTCCTGAGATTACAGGGCGTGAGCCACCTCACCTGGCCCTGAATTTTATTTCTACCATGCTCCCCTAGAAATGTAGACTTGTCAAGGTTGTAAATCATTAGTAGAATATAACCTAGCAATGCCCTTGTGAAGTGATTATATTTATATTACACACAACATCCTAGTAAACATTTGTATTACAATTCAATATGTAAAAGGAAGAAAAATAAGCTAATGTTACTTAAATAGGTTCAAAGCCACACAGCAAAGAAAACCTGTGTTATTTCTTCTCCAGAAACTCAAATGCCTGTTTTCTGTCAAAAGTGTCATTTGAACAGAAAAAAAAAAGTTAAGTGTGTTTCAGACATCTGTTATCAGACTTTGGCAATGGATAAGTGGAAGAAACACCACACAGGGTCAAGGACTTCTTAGGATCCTTGGTGAGAAAGTGATTCTGAGATCATTTGCTATGGTCGTTCAAAGATCCACCGACACACAATCAAGTGAGGTCGTGTTTGGAAGAGACACGCATGGGTTGATGCGAAAATAGCAGAACAGTAAAAGAGCAGAATGTGATGATGTTTAACACAGTAAGAATTTTTTTTGTAAATTTTAGAAATCGACATTCTAAGTCACCGTGTTTCTTCAACTGGCTGATCAAGTTCAGAGCCCAAGAATTTGCCTAACTTCCTTAGATGTTCTCCTCTCTAAACAATGGTAAGGGTAACATTATGAGATTCCTGAAAGGAAAGCCAAATTGCTTATCAAAGACGTGTGCCCACTGAGCTTTTCCAAGCACCTTACTCTAAGATGGTCCAAGATGTGTTTCTGAGAAGGCTATTTTGATTGCCTTTGGTGACACCTTATGCAATGCAGATGTCATTTCCAGCAATGCATCTAGAAAGTCTCTGCATAGGAGTATGTCTCACTTTCTCTACTGGTGACCTGGAGGAAGCACTGCATTTTTGTAAAAGCCACACCCACGCCCACCAACTTCCATTTACTCTCTTTGAAGATGCATGACAGTCCTCTTCCTTGGTTCTTCCAAACTCTCCAAGGGGAAGCAGGGCATGCTTCCTGGTGGTTTCACTTGCATTGTATCTAGTCTCAAGCCTCTGGCATCTTCTCCACCCCAAGCTGTCTGGACCTATGTTCTGGAGTTTTTGTAGGAGGTGGCCCCATCATTATAGTAAACTACAATGCAGGGAACTCAACTGGACCAAGAAAGAATCCCCGAGGTGCATCCTTAGGGCTGAATACCTCCTGGGTTAGCAGAAGGAATGAGGTTAAGCAAACTGTGGAGTAAGACCCTGACACGAAGACACAGCTCAAATTTAGCCTCTGATGTGGTTTGGCTGTGTCTTTACCCAAATCTCATCTTGAATGGTAGCTCTCACAATTCCCAGGCGTTGTGGGAGGGACTCAGTGGGAGATAATTGAATCTTGGGGACTGATCTTTCCCATGCTAGTCTCGTGATAGTGAATAAGTCTCATGAGATCCGGTTGTTTTGTAAAGGGAAGTTTTCCCACACAAATTCTCTTCTCTTGTCTGCCACCATGTGAACTGTGCCTTTCACCTTCCACCATGATTGTGAGGCGTCTCCAGCTACATGGAACTGTGAGTCCATTAAACCTCTTCCTTTTGTAAATTGCCCAGTCTCAGGTATGTCTTTATCAGCAGCGTGAAAACGGACAAATACAGCCTCTCTGATTTACCAGTGAACACCAGGTGGGACCAGGATTCCTGTCGGAGAATGTCCCGTGTATTTGAATCGATGTGGATTTTCTCACTCTTCTGATCCAGCTTGGTGTTTTAAATTTCTATCTCTAAAATCCTTTTCTTCCCAAAAATATTTGCTGTTGCAAAGTTCAGTTTGCTAGTGTATGGGGAATAAACACATGGTGATTACAGCCTAAGCTTTACCATGCAACAACAATGGAGAATAGAGAGGGCTGTCCACCTTCCCTCCCACTCTCCTTCCCAACAGCTTAATGCAAAGAAATTTCCGCTGTTGTAGAACTCTCTTTTTTTTTCTTGCCTGATCCTTTGAAGTCAAGAGTTTTGTTATTATTATGATTACTATTATGATTCCTCCTGCAGTCATCTGCAATCATAGCTTCAAGAACAAATTTCTTAGCTAACCTCAAAGTCTCTTCATTTGCATGTTGCCCATGATGACAACAGGGGAGTTTTGGTGGTCAGGGTACATATCTGTCTCAAATCCTACAGGACCCCACAGGATGACCCACAGGTTTTTTGTTTATTTGTTTTGAGACAGGATCTTGCTCTGTGGCCCAGGCTGAAGTGCAATGGCACGTTCATGGCTCACTACAGCCTTGACCTCCCAGGCTCAAATGATCCTCCCACCTCAGCCTCCCAACTAGCTGGGACTACAGGTACCTGGCACCATGCCCAGCTAATTTTTGTATTTTTAGTAGAGACTGTATTTTGCCATGTTGCCCAGGCTGGTCTCAAATTCCTGGGCTCAAGTGACCCACCAGCCTCAGCTTCCCAAAGTCCTGGGATTCTAGGTGTGAGACATTGTGCCTTGCCAAACCCACAAGTTTGATTTAGTTTTCAAGAGCAATTTAAGAAAAAGCAAGAATTTTTCGTTTTGACATTTTGCCATTTTTAGCATCAAGAAAGCTTTGTTCCTTGAAGAAGTGGCATGTCATCTCACCCTGGGACAAATGGTGTCTGGTGAGATGCTAAGTAGCTGAGGTTATTGGTGTTATTTGCCAGGGCTGGGTGCTGATGGTTGCCATTACACTGGGTTTCCCTGATGTTCAGATAACTCCAGAGGAGGCATTGAGTGAGGGCCATGAGGAGGGATGTGGGAAAACCCCACTGCTGGGATGCCAAGAGTCCCACCTGGGCTTATGTGCACTTCAGAATGCACCATCTCATGAAAAGTAAGACATCTTCAACCTACACTTGGCATTTTCAGTACCACACTCCAAGTTTCCCTTATCTGAGGTGCTTAGGACCAGAAGCAGTGAGGGATTTCAGATTTGTTCAGATTCTGGAATACTTGCATATGCATAATGAGATGTCTTGAGGGTAAGACATAAGTATAAGCATAAAATTAATTTATGTTTTATATACACTTTGTACACACGGCCTATTGGATTGTATAGCCTTTCATATACAATACCGTTGTTTTTATTACTATCATCATTATACTTTTAGAGTCAGGGTCTCACTCTGTCACCCGAGATGCAATGCAGTGGTGCAGTCACAGCTCACTCCAGCTTCAAACTCCCAGGCTCAAGTGATCCTCGCACCTCAACCTCCCCAGTAGCTGGGACTACAGGCACGTGTCACCATGCTATATATTTTTTATTTTTTCTAGAACTGAGCTCTCACTATATTGCACAAGCTGCTCTTGAGCTCCTAAGCTCAAGCTGTCCTCCCACCTCAGCCTCCCAAAGTGCTAGGATTATAGGCATTAGCCACTGAACCCAACCTATACAATATTTTAAAATAATTTTGTGCATGAGACAGTTTGTTTACACTGAACCATCAGAAAGCAAAGGTTGACTGGGTGTGGTAGCTCATACCTGTAATCCCATCACTTCAGGAGGCCAAGGTGGATGGATGACTTGAGCTCAGGGGTTCAAGACCAGCTCAGGCAACATGGCAAAACCCAGTCTCTAAAAAAAATGCAAAAATTAGCCGGGTGTCATGGCACATACCTGTAGTCCCAGCTACTCAGGAGGCTGAGGTGGAATGATCTCTCGAGCCCAGGAGGTGGAGGTTGCAGTGAGCCATGGTCGCACCACTACACTCCAGCCAGGATGGGCAACAGGGTGCAACTCTGTCTGAAAGCAATTTAAAAAAAAAAGTGTCAGGTGTCATTCTTTTAGCCATCCATGATAGTCATGTCAGTACTCCAAACGTTAAAGATTTTGGAACATTTTGGATTTTGGATTTTTAGATGAGTAATGTCCACCTTGTACTGAGAAAGCCTTCATTTGTTTCTAGGAAGGAGGAATCTAGGGAAATCTAAGTAAAGTACTCATGTTAGAGACATTTGAACCAGAGCGACTCCATCTTGAATAGGGACTGGGTAAAATGAGGCTGAGACCTACTGGGCTGCGTTCCCAGATTAGGTGTTCTAAGACACAGGATGAGCCAGGAGGTCGGCACAAGATACAGGGCTTGCTGATAAAACAGCTTGTGGTAAAGAAGCCATCCAAAACCCACCAAATCCAAGATGGCAACAAAAGCCACCTCTGGTCATTCTCTCTGCTCATTATATGCTAATTATAAAAGACACTCCCACCAGCACCATGACAGTTTACAGATGCCATGGCAACATCCGAAAGTTACCCTATATGGTCTAAATGGGAGAGAAACCTTCAGTTCTGGGAATTGCCCACCCCTTTTTCCCCCAAAATAATGAATATTTCACCCCTTGTTTAGCATATAATCAAGAAATAACTATAAGTGTCCTTTGTCCAGCAGACCAAGCTGCTGCTGTGGCCTGTGGAATAGCCATTCTTTACTACTGCAACCTCTGCCCCCCCGGGTTCTAGCTGTTCTCCTGCCTTAGCCTCCCAAGTAGTTGGGACTAGGCGTGTGCCACCATGCCCAGCTAACTTTTGTATTTTTAGTAGAGACGGATTTCACCATATTGGCCAGGCTGGTCTCAAACTCCTGACCTCAGGCAATCTGCCTGCCTTGGCTTCCCAAAGCACTGGAATTAGAGGCCTGAGGCACTGCCTGGCCACTCTTTTACTTTCTTAATAAACTTCCTTTCACTTTGCTCTACAGATTCACCCTGAATTCTTTCTTGCATGAGGTCCAAAACCCTCTCTTGGGATCTGAATGGGAATCACTTTCTGGTAATACTCAGAACAGAAAATGAGTAATTATGGGGATCTTACTTCTTAAACCAAAGCAACATGAGATATGTGATTACTAATATCACAGTTTCTTCTTAAACTGTGTCCCACATGTGTGAAATAAAGACTTAAAATAAGACCCTAAGGGTTCTCCTCAATTACCTAGGAATTCCCTGGAAAGTAGATAATTATGAAGTTCTTTAAGCAAATAACTTTATAGAAAAGGAGTTTTCTTTCATTTTTCCTAGTGGAGTCCTGTGTTTGTTTATGTACCCCTACACATACACACATACATGCAAACTTACATGTACACGCAAATACCAGTTGTCAGCTCTGGGGAATGTTGTGTTTAGTATAAGCCAGTGAGTTCATTGGGTTCCAATAATTTGTCTAGAGGTGAGCAGGTGACCCAATCTAATCTATGTCTAAAGATTGAAGAGAGGCAACCTAGGATTGGAGGATGGGGAAACAGGGGGACAAGGTTCAGGAGATTGTCACGGAAACCAATAAGAGTCCTGGCCTCAATCCACACTTCTGGTTACTAATGTGGATTTGAATCCACTTCCATCCATGGATAACCAAATGAAAAGTTTCTGAGACAGCTTTCAAGCAATTTAGAAAGTTAATTTTGCCAAGGTTAAGGATGCACCTGTGACACAGCCTCAGGAGATCCTGAGAATGTGTGCCCAAGGTGGTCGGGCTACAGCTTGGTTTTATACATTTTAGGGAGACATGAGAAATTAGTCAGTATATATCAGATGTGCATTGGTTCAGTCCAGAGAAAGGCAGGACAACTTGAAGTGGGGGCTTCCATGTCATAGGTAGATTTAAAGATTTTCTGAGTTCACAGCCAAATTCTACCAGACATACAAAGAGGAGCTGGTACCATTCCTTCTGAAACTATTCCAAACAATCCAAAAAGAGGGAATCCTTCCAAAATCATTTTATGAGACCAACATCATCCTGATACCAAAGCCTGGCAGAGACTCAGCAAGAAAAGAAAACTTCAGGCCTATATCCATAATGAACATAGATGCAAAAATCTTCAGTAAAATACTGGCAAACCGATTACAACAGCACATCAGAAAGCTTATCCACCATGGTCAAGTAGGCTTTATCCCGGGGATGCAAGACTGGTTCAACATACACAAGTCTATAAATGCAATTCACCACATAAACAGAACCAAAGACAAAAACCACATGATTATCTCAATTGATGCAGAGAAGGCCGTTGACAAAATTCAACAGCCCTTTATGCTAAAAACCCTCAATAAACTAGGTATTGACGGAACGTACCTCAAAATAATAAAAGCTATTTATGACAAACCAACAGCCAATATCATACTGAATGGGCAAAAACTGGAAGCATTCCCTTTAAAATCTGGCACTAGACAAGGTTGCCCTCTCTCACCACTCCTATTCATAGTATTGGAAGTTCTAGCCACTGCTCTACCTCCCTACCTACCCCTTACAGACTGACTTGTGTCCCTACTAAATTCATATGTGAAGCCTAACCCCCAGGACCTCATT
>CAUYQU010080159.1:0-127694 GCA_963574635.1 Cheracebus regulus
AGCCTCAGGGGGCACAAAGGGTGAAGAGCCAGGGCCTCAGGGGGTAGGGCACAGAGGGTGGGGAGGGAGGACCTGGGGGGGGCACAGAGGATGGGGAACCAGGGCCTCAGAAGGGCACAGAGGGTGGGGAGGGAGGACCTGGGGAGGGCACAGAGGATGGGGAGGGAGGACCTGGGGAGGGCACAGAAGGTGGGGAGGGAGGACCTGGGGGGGGCACAGAGGATGGGGAGCCAGGGCCTCAGGGGGGCACAGAGGGTGGGGAGGGAGGACCTGGGGCGGGGCACAGAGGATGGGGAGGGAGGGCCTTAGGGATCCCAGGCCTCTGCATATATGGAAGCTGCAAGTGGCCAAGTCAGGCCGTACAAACTGGCCCCCAAGCCTGGCTCCCTTAGAGTTTGGTCTCAAAGGACATTCAGAGGATGAGAGGCGTTACACAGCAGGTAGGGGCCTCCAGAAACTTCATCTCCAGGAGGAGACACTAGCAAAAATTTAGCTGTGGCTGACTTTTAGATAAAATCTACAATTCCCAGAGGGGTGCAGTAACTCATGCCTGAAACCCCAGCACTTTGGGAGGCCAAGGCAGATGGATCACTTGAGGTCAGGAGATCCAGACCAGCCTGGACAACATGGCAAAATCCTATCTCTACTAAAAATACAAAAATTAGCCAGGCATGGTGGCATGCGCCTGCAGTTCCAGCTACTCAGGCGGCTAAGGCACAAGAATCGCTCGAGCCCAGAGAATCAGAGGTTGCAGTGAGCTGAGATTGTGCCACTGCACTCCAGCCTGGGCGACAGAGCAAGACCCTGTCTCAAATAAGTAAATAAATAAATAAAATCCAGAATTCCTCACAGTGCCTGTCAGAATAAGCCACGGTGACAAAAGTCAAACCAGAAAAATGGATCTCGCGATAACAACACTTAAATATGAGGGGGTCATGGTGGAGGTGGCAAGAGGAACTCCCAAGGAAACAAGGCTTCTGAAAGTGGGCAACATGCCTACCGCTCACAATATCCTCCATCTGTTGGGCAGGTGGTCCACATTCTTCATAAGAAGCTTAAAGAGAAACGCGTGCTGAAGACCCTGCAGCTGTGGTCAAGTTGAGAGACCAGCAGCCTCAGAGCCAGTGCTGTGCCCTCCCACTCGGCAGCTCCCATGCCTACTCAGCACTGAAGCGGACGGTGCCAGTCCCTGCCAATGCCATGTCCCAAAAGTTCAAGTACGAGGCACCTGGGAGTTTCTGTGGAAAGCCGGGCAGCGTTCTGGAACATCTCGGACACACAGCCATACCGGCACCAAGCCAAGTGCACCCCAGCACTGGTCTCAGCTGCTCAGTGTCCAGTTCTAGCAGCACCCTCTGGGTGGAAACTCACCAGACTGTTCACAGCCACGGAGAAGAATGACCTACGCAGCGCCTCACCCGCCACTGCCTCATGGCAGCAGAGTACAACCAGCAACAGGCCTGCCACAGCAGCACAGATGTCCTCCCCTTTCAATCACAAATCACACGTGGGTCTGGTGCACGGGCATGAAGCCCAGTGCACAGAGGACCCAGTGCCACCCACCTCACCCGCCATCCTGGCTAGCTTACATTGCCGTAGCAGTCCTCGTCATCTTCCGACATGGCCGGCAGATAAGCAGTGAGCTTCGGAGGCGTCTGCTGGTGCAAGTTCTCCCATGTGACAGACTCGAAGAAGGGGTGTGCTTTAAGAGGTCCGTATCCTTCCATTTCCTCACAGCCTAACCGCTTTGTGGCATCTAAAACCTTAATTAACAATCAAGACAAGTCACTGCCAGGGTGAAAACATGATTCTGACCAAAGAAACCCAAACCTGGGGGCCGGGCACGGTGGCTCACAACTGTAATCCCGGGCCCTTGGGAGGCTGAGGGAGGCAGATCACCTGAGGTCAGGAGTTCGATACCAGCCTGACCAACATGGTGAAAACCCATCTCTACTAAAAATACAAATAATTAGTCGGGTGTGGTGGTGCATGTCTGTAGTCCCAGTTACTCAGGAGGCTGAGGGAGGAGAATCACTTGAACCCGGGAGGCAGAGGTTGCAGTGAGCCGAGATCACACCATTGCACTCCAGTCTGTGCAACAAGAGTGAAACTCCATCTCCAAAAAAAGAAAAAAATCGTATTTCATCTCATTGTAAGTCCCTTTCAATTTCCAAGTGCCTGATTCTTGACAGGAAATTACTCTATCAGGAATAATAAAAGAAACTAACATTTAAAAACAACCCAGGGAATCACTGTATCATTTAACATTTGCTCATCAACACGGCACCGCATTTTAAGTTACTGGTGCTGGAGTAACTGAGGTTATGACAGCGCAGATGGCTGTAGACCCTATTTCGTGACATCGGTACATTTCAGCTTTAGCGTCAGCTACATGAAGATTTTAAAGGCCAGCCCAGGTAAAACAAAGAGAAGGTAGCCCAGAAAAGGTCCATCAGTTTATATTCTACAAGTAGAAGTTTCCTGTGCTTTTGGCCCTGGACAACCCTCCTTACCACGACTCTGGGAGTGGGGTCAGTCCTGCACCTGCAGGTGGCCCCAGGGTCACCAGGCTCCACAGCCACTGGCCTTTCCTGACCTGTCCTACCTCTTTCCCCTTGGTGGGAGTGTGGGCCTGATCACGCCCTAGAGGAGACAGCTCTGTGGCCTTTGAGGGTCCCAGAAACGCCCACTCCACAACCGCAGGAGCTTCCTGGCCACCATGATTATTCACTTTCTTTGTTAATTTTTCATTTTTTTCCTTGTTTTAGGATTTTTAATTGTATACTGTAAAAGATTCCTTACTGCTGTTCATTGTATTTTGAGGTTGAGAATTTCTTTCCACCTGTGTGAGGAAAGGGGCTGAGTGTTGAGAGGCAGCACAGGATCCCAGGGCCCGCCTCCCCAAACCGGTGCTCTGGGGGTCAGGGAGGGTTGGGGACATGGTGCCGTGCTCTCTAGCAGACACTGAGAATTGAAAACAAGCACTCAAAAGGTTTGAGGGGTTTTTTTGTTTAGTTTTTTTTTTTTTTTTGAGACGAAGTCTCACTTTGTCACTCAGACTGGAGCATACTGGTGCGATCTCGGCTCACTGAAACCTCTGCCTCCTGGGTTCAAGGGATTCACCTGCCTCAGTCTCCCGAGTAGCTAGTATCACTGGCACCCACCCCCATGGCCAGCTAATTTTTTATTTTTAGTAGAGATGGGGTTTCACCATGTTAGCCAGGCTGGTCTCAAACTGCTGACCTCAGGTGATCTGCCTGCCTCAGCCTCCCAAAGTGCCGGGATTACAGGTGTGAGCCACCGTGCCCGGCCCTCTGAGAGTGGTTTCAGAGGACTCAGGGTGTGGTACGGGGTCACCTTACCAAGAGGAAATTCACAATACTTGCCAAAAGTTTTTCCACAAGGTCTCTTGCCTTAGGGAAGAATTTTTCTGGAAAGTCATATTCCAACTTAATGATCTTCTGAAATATAAGATACTCATTTCTGTAAATTAAAAAAAAAAAAAAAAAAACATCATCCCAGGCAGAGTCCCAGAAGCCTCCACACACAGGGATGAGAGCCCTGGCCTCGCAGAGCCACATACCCACCCCAACCCTGCACGCTGAGAGCCCCCCACCTGGGCACGGCACCAAGTGCTGCCCTCCCCCACCCACCTCAATGTTGGGAGGGACTGCAGGCCAGTGGGATGCACCCAACAGGCTCTGAGGCCCAGGAAGAAGTCTCCTTACCCAGCTCGGAATGGTGGGAGTCCTGCCACAAGCTGGTATATTATGCATCCAAGAGCCCAGAGGTCTGAACTTTAAGGTAGGGGGAGAAACAAAAAGAGACATGTGTAAAATTTAAGTGACAAGTCCAGTTCATTTTCCACTCTGTCTACACAGCCCCACTCTGCCTACACACTCTGTCTACACAACCTGGGGGGTAAAGCACTTCTGTCCTTTAAGACCAGTTTGCTGATCACCAGATCAGGAGATCGAGACCATCCTGGCCAACGTGGTAAAACCCTGTCTCTACTAAAAATACAAAAATTAGCCGGGCTTGGTGGCGTGTGCCTATAGTCCCAGCTACTTGCGAGGCTGAGGCAGGAGAATTACTTGAATCTGGGAGGTGGAGGTTGCAGTGAGCTGAGGTCGTGCCACTGCACTCCAGCCTGGGAACAGAGCGAGACTCTGTCTGAAAAAAAAAAAAGAAAAGAAAAGAAAAGAAAGAAAGAGGCCGGATGCGGTGGCTCACGCCTATAATCCAAGCACTTTGGAGGCCAAGGTGGGCGGATCACCTGAGGTTGGGAGTTGAAGACCAGCCTGACCAACATGGTGAAACCCCGTCTTAAAAAAAAAAAAGAAAAAAGTAATTAAAAAAAAAGAAAGAAAGAAAGAAAAGACCGGTTGGCTGTGAGGGTGGGAACCTGCCCTCTGGAGGAGCCTCCCTTTGGCCTGGGCACAGAGGGTCTGCACATGGCAGGCACCACTGGTCGCTTAGCTACCCTCAAAGCTTTGCCACTTCCAACAGGGCTTACCAAAGTCCACACACACCTGTCACCCTAAAGCACAGCAGAGCTCACTCCTGGCACCATGCGGCCACAGACCAGGCAGGGGGCAGGAAGGGAGAGAATGCGGTGGACCCTCTTCTAGTTAGACAACTAAGAAAGCTGAGGGAAGCACCCTCGTCAGTGCTGGCGGAGGGCTCGCCCGAGCCAGGGGCAGGAAAGTGTGGCTCGGGCGAAATGGATGACCATAATGTTCACACTTGACTTTCTTTAGTGTTTTGTTAAAATGGAGAGGAACAAAAGAAAACAGGCAGCAGAGCCTCCACCTTTCAGTGTGGAAGCAGCGGAGAGAAGAGGGGCAGTGGGGGCAGAGCTGTGCGTGGCACCTTTACAGGTTCTTCTCTAGAGCATGGAATGCAAGCAGAAAGGGATTTTGGGGTAGCTTTTAATTCCTCTGTGAATTATCGAACGTTCTATCACAAACATTTACTTTAGAATTTAGATTTAATACAATAAAAAATAAAAGGGGAAGCCAGTATCATACTTCTGGAATGTGTAAGTAACAAGGGTCTGTCAAATGTTCAGTTAGATCAAGTCATGCCACTTATTGAAACCCAAACGAGGGAACTTGGGGTAGGCCCTCATTCAGCCCAGCAGACCCCGTCTCACCCACCAGAGGGACAACAGGACACCCCCACCCCGACCCCAGGCAAATAGACCTCCTCCTGTCCATGCAGGTTGGGTGGCACATCAGGCCCATGCCAGTGAGTGAATAAACGGAAACCCCTTCAACACACAACGGTACAGAAACAGGTCCATGAACTACAATCTGTTGATACGACAGAAAATCACACACTGGTAAAGACACCCACAAGTGATTCAACTGACATGGGTAAGCGCCCATTACCTCATCATGAGAGGCAGGGCTCAAAACTGCCTGCCCAATGTGACTTGAATGGCATAATACCCACACAAACAGGTATAAAATGCATAGAAAAAATGACTGGAAAGGCATATATCTGTACACCCAATTATCTGTGACTATAAGTAGGTTTGAAGATTTAATGTTTCATAATTAAATTCTATCATTTTTTTGAGACAGGATCTTACTCTGTCACCTGGGCTGGAGTGCAATTACACGATCTTGGCTCACTGCAACCTCTGCCTCCCAGGTTCAAGCAATTCTCCCACCTGAGCCTCCCAAGCAGCTGGGACCACAGGCAACTATCACCAAGCCCAGCTAATTTTTGTTATTTTTAGTAGAGACAGGGTCTCGCCATGTTGGCCAGGCTGGTCTCAAACTCCTGGCCTCAAGTGATCTGCCAGCCTCAGCCTCCCAAAGTGCTGGGATGACAGGCGTGAGCCATCATGGCCGGCCTCTTTCAATTCTTTATAATAAAAGTTCTTAACTATTTTTAGTATCACATGATTAAAAAATTTAAAAGTATAAAAAGAGAGGCAGTATAATTCTGTTCTCATAATCCTGTTCCCTCACCCTGTAGACAACTACCATTATCCATGCTGTGTCTACCCCTCCAGAGAACCTGAAACGCACAAATGAGCAAATGCGAATACATATTCCTCCTTGTTCACAGAGGGCAGGATCCTATGCGTGTATTCATAGAGCTTGGAGATCTTTCTACACCAATGCCAAAGAGGCTCTCCACCTTGAAAGTAAAATCTACAAGCAAGGAAACGCTAGCTCTCAGGTGGCGATGACATGCCCTTTGACAGCCAGGTACATTGTGCCCCCACCTGCAGCAGGACTGTCCTCTGCATGGCAGGATGCTGAGCGGCTCGTCCTCGCCGCCCCCACTGGATGCCGGCCGTACTCCTGCCCCAGCTATGACAACTAAAACTATCCAGACAGGGCCAAGTGTCCGCGGGGGAGCAGAATTGCTCCAGTTGGGAAGCTCTGACCTAAAGCAGTGTCTGGCCGTGCTAAGAGCTCAGTGTCTGGCCAGGTGCCATATCTCACGCCTATAATTCCAGAATTTTGGGAAGCCAAGATGGGAGGATCGCTTGAGCCCAAAAGTTCAAGGCAAGACTGGGCAAGAGAGCAAGACCTCATCTTATCTTTAAAAAATAACTGAATAGGCCGGGTGCAGTGGTTCACACCTGTAATCCCAGCACTTTGGGAGGCCGAGGCAGGTGGATCACCAGGTCAAGAGATTGAGACCACCTTGGCCAACATGGTGAAACCTTGTGTCTACTAAAATACAAAAAATTAGCCAGGCATGGTGGTGCATGCCTGTAATCCCAGCTACTCAGGAGGCTGAGACAGGAGAATCGCTTGATCTCGGGAAGCGGAGGCTGTAGTGAGCTGATATCGCACCATGGCACTCCAGCCTGGTGACAGAGCAAGACTTTGTCTCAAAACAAACCAAAAAACAAAAAACTGAACAATAATAAAAAGAGAATTCAGTATCTACTGCTTGAAAAAAGTTAAAAGACCAAAACCAGAAAAGCTTGGAGTCAGCCAAGATGCTAAGCCTGAATGCTGAGTCCTTCCACCCTCCCATCACGTCTGTGCCATGGCCCCACCTCCCACAGTTTTTCCTTAAGCTGTGAAGCTCAGAAATCCAGAACTGCCATCCCCAGGATCATTCGTTCTCTCAGGGTGGCTCACTTCACTCGGAAGGTGCCTCTTGTAACCTGGCGGAGCCGGAGTGGCATCGTGGGACTCCTGTGGTCCTGCTGGCTCGTGAGGGCACCTGCAGGCCGAGCAGATGAAGCTGATCCCAGCCCTCAGCAGCACTTGACTGGCCCGGGGCAGGAGGAACCCCAGCCACACCCTCATTCCACAAAACTGCTCCCCAGACTTGAAACTCCAGACTCTGATGCTGCCAATCACTCTGCCTCACAGACACCCTACACAGCACCTTAGACTTCTCACCAACAACCCTTGCATCAGCTCCCTGGACATCCTCCACTCCACTGCCAGTGGCCCCCTGGCAGGCGCTTCTCCACTCTCCCCTCCCTGACCCTGCAGCTCCTGCACCACCTGCACTTTTTCATTTTCACTACAGAGGCCACCACCAAGGCCTAGCTGTCTCCCTCAAAGACACTCATGCCTGCTGGACACCTCCTCCCTCCCACACCTGCCACTCTCCAGGGCCTCCCTGCGCTCTGCAGGGCCCTGTCCCACTGCAGCTGGTGTGTGGCTGTGTAACCCTAAGGCCGGGCTCCCTGCCCTTCACCCCGACAGAGGGTAGCACCAAGGAAGCCTGGGCCCCATGCACATGGCAGCCTCGCTTTCCTCACTCAATAGTTTTTCCTAAAGAAATGATTAAATCTGCAACCAGAAAGCATCGGCAAACCCAAGAAGCTTAGAATGTAACACTAATGTAACATGTGTACGCCAGGCAAAATACACTTTAAAAAGCAAAACGCTAATTTCTTTCTAAGTATGTTTAGCTACTTAAAGGCCACCAAATTAACTCTCTGAAATATTAGTTTCTATGTTAAAGAAAAGGAAGTATGACTTGGATGAAAGTGGTTACCTCTTACAGGCGGACTTCTCTGTAAGCAGCTCTGGAGAAACGTACTGCGCTGTTCCCACGAACGAGTTGGCCCTGGCTGCAGAGGATAGAGAAGGTCACATTCGGACTCACAATCTGTGACAATCAAGAGCTCTGCAGTGGGTGTCACACATGGTGGGCCATGCACCCCCAGGAGCCAGGCTTGTCCAGGGCATACCAGCACTGGCTCAGGACTCACCTGCTCAAAGATGCCTGCCTGACACCTGGACACTGGCACCCTCCAACCTGGCACTCCCACCCAACACACGTCTGGAGAGTGAGCTGCACACAAATGCACAGCATTCTGCAGGTGGCACCCACTCAACAGAGGGTATGAGGACACAGTCCTGGCTGGCTCACTGCAGGACCTGGGACATCTAAGCGTGCCCAGGCACACAGGCCAGAAACAACCTCCTCTGCATCACAGACAGCTTGGGAGCTGAGGCACTACAAAGGGGGTAAGACTCAGGCCTCCAGCCCAAAGGCCTTCTTCCAGAGGAGCTGCGGCAGAGCAGAGCCACAGCAGAGCCTGGCACCAGCACACAGCTGCTGTCCACACCAGCCCTGCCCACTGGCCAGTTCTGAGTTGTCCCTCCCACCTGCCCTCCTCTGGCCAGGCTGAGAGAACCTCATAGCCTCTGCTGCGGGGACTCATTCCCTTCAGTGAACGACTTTCATGCAGACTTCATGACTGGCCAGGTACGGTGGCTAATGACTGCAGTCCCACTGCTTTCGGAGGCCAAGGCAAGAGGACTGCTTGAGGCCAGGAGTTTGAGACCGGTTTGAGCAACATAGTGAGACCTCGTCTCTATAGAGTATTTCAAAAATTAGCCAGGCATGGTGGCGCACCTCTAGTCTCAGCTACTTGGGAAGCTGAGAAAGGAGGATCACTTGAGCCCAGGAGGCTGAGGGTACAGTCAGCCATAAATGCACCACTGTACTCTAGCCTAGGCAATAAAGCCAGAACCTGTCTCAAAAAATAAACAAACAGGCTTCATGGCTGTATTTGCATCCTGCCAGGACCCTGCATTAATGATCTTGCCAAGAACACCAAGGAAATCCACAAACACACACCCTCGCCCCCGCCACCCTAGAGGAAAGAAAACCAAACCAAGAGCCAAAAACAAACGAAGCCATTCAACCCTGCAACGAATCAAATAAATGCAAATTAAAACACGACAGCCTATCAAATTGGCAAAGGGAAAAAAGAATAAAAATACACTGCGCTGGCAAGGATCTGAGGGGACAGACACAGCACTTCTGGTGGGGCTGTAAAATGGCATCCCTTCTGGGGGCAATTTTCCAATGAGCATCAAAGGTCATGAAGACGTATGCTTCCCTGACCCTGCAGCTCCCTCTCCACACGCTGTCCTTCAGGGTCAGGTGTGGCACAGTGACAACGACGGTCCAGTCTGATGGCAGGACAGGATGCGTTTCCATTCTCTACTGTAATCAACGTTTGCTTTTGTAACTTGTACTTTTTAAAATACATTAAAAAGTCTAAAAGTATGTTCTCCTATGGAAAGATGTATCTAATGCATAATTAAATGATTCCGGTTGTTGTGAGGCACACAGAGCCGTATGTGTTTTTTTTTTTTTCTTTTTTTGAGACACAGTTTTGCTCTTGCTGCCCAGGCTGGAGTGCAATGGCGTGATCTCGGCTCACCGCAACCTCTGCCTCCTGGATTCAAGTGATTCTCCTGCCCCAGACTCCCAAGTAGCTGGGATTACAGATATGCACCACCATGCCCAGCTAATTTTGTATTTTTAGTAGAGACAGCATTGCTCCATGTTGGTCAGGCTGGTCTCAAATCCCCAACCTCAAGTGATCCGCCTGCCTCGGCCTCCCAAAGTGTTGGGATTACAGGCGTGAGCCACCGTGCCGGGCTGTTTATGTGTTTTTAAACAGCCACACCGTGCACAGAGCAAGTCGGTGAGGCCGACACCCCATCTTTAACCTGCCACGCTGTTAGGACCTTTACTGAAACTATTGCTGCTGCTCTTCTAAGCTTTCTTCAAGCAGGTCTCCGGGCTCGGATCTCCCGGAACCCTCCCCATCCTCTCCAGCCTCCTGGCTCCTCCTGGCTGTCCCAGGGTCTTCCCACCTCCCATCTTTGCTCAGGGCTTGTCCACCCTCACTCTCGTTTCCTCTGTCCCACCTTCCTAAAGGTGGAACTCCAAGCCTCTGGGGATACACAACGTCACCCTCTTGGAAAAGGACCTCTGTCCTTAGTTAATCTAGAGACAAACAGCGCCGCTACAGTGTGGAGAAGATGACTGCCCTCAGAATAACATTCCTAATGCATAAAATACACAGTACTACAGGAGAAAGCAATTAGAATCCATACACCTATCAAAATATTCAAGTAATGGATCTGTGATGGAGTAATATGTGACTTGCAGCAGGTCACGCCACAGTAACCCTGCAGTGGTGCTTGGCACAACTGGCATGGCATCACTACCGTGATGTGACCACTGCAGCAGGACATGAGAATACCTGTGACTTCTGATGAAACGGACATTTGTTGCTGATGTTCATAATGGGAGGAAATGTTACACTTTGCTGAAAGGTTAGTAAAAATAAGTAATTTCCTTCTATCCAGCCTCACAGATCCCCTGATCTCTATCTGTGACATCTGAAGTGAGAGCCACAGACAGAGTGTTAGGAAACCTCAGAGATCACCTAGTTACTTCTCCCCAGAAGCTCAGAGACTGGCCGAAGCTCAAGCCTCTCCAGCTGCTGGGAACTCAGGGGCCCAGAGCTGGCCACTGCCATCCCCCGAATGCCATGGGCCCACCAACAGTGGGAAAAGAGATAGTGGGGTCTTGACTGGGTTGTTGTCTCCACCCTCAAGGTGGCTCAAAGAAAATCCATGGACCACTCATGCTCCCCTAGATCTGCCAGTCATACTTGGAGGGCCCAGTGGGGAGGGAAGACCTGAAGAAGTGATCCTGAACTCAGGAGACACCCACACTCTCTTCAAAGCCAAGGGTGCCAGCAGCCATCTTATCCATAAACCCACAAAGCACAGAAACACACTCCACAAAATGTGACTACCCCTTGGACACAACACCAGCAAACCAATGCAGTGACATCTAAAAAGAACTAGGCACCATGACCAAGAGGATGTATGCCACAGTGCAAGGCTGGTTCAAAATACAAAAATCAATGCATTGTGTCTCATTAGCATAAAGCATCAAGAAAAACACCTGATCATCTCGATAGATGCAGAAAATGCATTTAACAGAAATTCCCCACCTCTGCAGGGCAAAAATATGGAAAAGCCAAGGCACAGAGAGGGCCGAGTTTGACAGAGGGCACACATAGCCCATGGCCAACAAATGCATGCTCTCCCTAAGAACAGGACACCCCACTTACCACATCCAGCCAACACTGTACTAGAGGTCTCAGCCAGGGCAATTAGGGAAGAAAATAAAAGACAGCCAGGTTGAAAGGGAAGAAGTAAAACTAGCTCAAATCACAGATGACAGGAGTCCTGGGGACTCCACTAAGAAGCTATTACAACTAACGAGAACTCAGCAGGGTGCAGGGCAAGAAAACCAACTACATTTCCACATGCTTTCCAGGAGCAATCTGAAAATAAAACTCACAACTCTAGTTTTTTTTTAATTTTTTTTTCCCCCGAGACAGAGTCTTGCTCTGTTGCCCAGGCTGGAGTGCAGTGGTGTGACATCAGCTCGCTGCAATCTCCGCATCCTGGGTTCAAGTGATCCTCCTGCCTCAGCCTCTGGGATTACAAGCACGTGCCACCATGCCTGGCTAATTTTTTTATTTTTTAGTAGAGACGGAGTTTCACCATGTTGCCAGACTGATCATGAACTACTGACCTCAAGTGATCCACCCACCCTGGCCTCCCAAAGTGCTGGGATGACAGGTGTGAGCCACCGTGCCCCATCAATAACTCTATTTAGAATAACATAAAAAATAAGAATAAATGTAACAAAAGCAGGATAAAGCTTATACTCTGAAAACTATAAAGTATTTTTGAAATAAACACCTAAATAAACAGAAAAATATCCCACGTTGATGGGTCAGAAGACTTAACACAGGTTAATATGGAAATGCCTAGAAAGCTCATCTCCAGACTCAACTCGATCCCTTCTCAGATCCCGGCAGGCTTTCACTGAGAGCAATGTTTTTGAAGCCCATCTGCCTGGTAGCATGCATTGGTATCGCATCCCTCCTTAGAGCTGGATAACATTCCCTCATTGTATGGATACAACACTTGCTTATCTACTCATCTGAGGACAAGCGGGTTGCTTCCACCTTTTGGCTTTGTGAATAATGCTATGGGTATTCTGGCAAGTGGTTTTGTCTGAAAGTGTTTTTTCCTTTCTTTTGGGTACATACCTAGGAGTCGAATTGCAGGGCCATATGGTAATTATATTTCCCTTTGAGGAGTTGCCAGCCTGTTTTCCAAAGTAGCTGTACTATCTGACACTCCTGCCCACAGCGTATGTGGGTTCCAATGCCCCCCACATCCTTACTGACATTTGTTATCATCTGTCTTCTTGTCTCAGCCATCCTAGTAGGTGTGAAGTAGTATCACCCTGTGGTTTTGACTTGTATCTTCCTAATGACTAATAACATTGAGCAACTTTTCATGCACTTACGGGCCATTTGTGTATCTCTTCTTCGGAGAGATGTCCAGTCTTTCTCTCTCTAACATTTTTTATATTGTGGATGCAAGTCCCTTACCAGATAGATGATTAGCAGATGTTGTCTCCTATTCTGTGGGTCTTTTCACTTTCATGGTATCACTTGCAGCACAAAGGTGCTTAAACTTGATACACATCTAACTTATCTTGTTCTTTGGTTGCTTATGCTTTTGGCAGTGCATCTAAGAAACCATTGCCTAACCCAAGTGTCATTTAATCCTATACTTTCTCCTAAGAGTGTCATAGTTTTTGCTCTTACAGTTGCAGTGAACATTTTTTTTTTAAAAAAGACTAAGTCTTGACCAGGTGCAGTGGCTCACGCCTGTAATCCCAGCACTTTAGGAGGCAGAGGTGGGTGGATCACAAGGTCAGGAGTTCGAGACCAGCCTGACCAACATGGTGAAACCTCATCTCTACCAAAAATACAAAAATTAGCCAGGTGTGGTGACGGGCGCCTGTAGTCCCAGCTACTCAGGAGGCTGAGGCAGGAGGATCCCTTGAACCCAGGAGACAGAGGTTGCAGTGAGCCAAGATCGCGCCACTGCACACCAGCCTGAAACTCCGCCTCCAAAAAAAAAAAAAAAAAAAAGACTAAGTCTTGCTCTTGCCTGCCAGGCTGGAGTGCAGTGGCATGATCTCGGCTCACTGTATCCTCCTCCTCCTGGGTTCAAGGGATCCTCCTGCCTCAGCCTCCTGAGTAGCTGGGATTACAGGTGCCCACCACCACACCTGGCTTTTTTTTTTTCTTTGAGAAGAAGTCTTGCTCTGTCACCCAGGCTGGAGCGTGGTTGCACAATCTCGGCTTACTGCAACCTCTGTCTCGCAGGTTCAAGAGATTCTCTGGCCTCAGCCTCCTGAATGGCTGAGATTACAGGTACGTGCCACCACGCCCCAGCTATTTTGTATTTTCAGTAAAGAGGGGTTTCACTATATCGGTCAGGCCAGTTTTGAACTTCTGACTTTGTGATCCACCCGCCTCAGCCTCCCAAAGGGCTGGGATTACAGGCGTGAGCCACCGCACCTGGCCCCAGAGTGAACTTTTGTGTATGCTGTGAGGAAGAGTAATAACTTTTTAATAAATTAATCATTATTGGAAGATAATGGGGAACCAATTTGTGGTTTTTTCAAAAATGGCATGAAAAGGTAAAAGAAGCATTTGTCCTACTTTTCCTTTACAAATGATACGACAATTATCTGTGATGATCTTAGCCCAAACCTGAACTTCTATTGAAAAAAAAAACTATGGATCTGGCTTCTGAGATGGGGGAAAAAAAGGGGGAAAAAAAAGATACCATGTGTTAACCCAACAGTTGCTGGGGAGAAGTTTCTCTTCAATGAATTCCACCTCATGAATGTATTAGGCTGTGACCATTCTGCACTCTTTCATGAGTTAATGAATTTAGGCCAATTATGTCCATAAATGCTGCTGATGTCACAGAGAGATGCCTGATAAAGGACACCCACCACCACCAATGTCTGAACATGGAGGGGGAGAATCAACTCTGAAGGTGATGTAGTGGCCAGGAGAGAGGAGCATGTTAGCGCCACACAGATGCAAATGACCTGGCTTCTTCAACAAACCGCAAGGGATAAAATAAAAATGGGGGAAGCTACAGATTAAAATAGATCTGTTTAGAGAGAAGAGTATTTAACAACAAAATAAAAGAAAAAATTTAAAAATTTGTGCGCGATTTATTTGAATCCTGATTCAAGTAAACAATAAAAATGATGACGTACAGGCGACAACTGGAAATTTAACTCTGACCGCACACTCTGAGATATGAAGCAGTTACTGTTGATTTTTAGGTATAAAGCAGTATGGTGTTGTGGCTGCGCTGTCACAAAGAAGATCTGTGCCTCAGCGATGCGCACTGGAATGCTCACAGGGAAAATTAACGAGGGTGCTGGGCACCAGGTCACTAGCACTGACTGAACTTTTCACAAGAAGCAGTCATTCTGTTTTTTTTTTTAAATTAAAAAAACACACTCTCCAGCCCCGTATGTCATAGCCATGTCTAAACAAATGCCAATCTGGAAAAGGCCAAAATAAACCATATGGAGGTGGGAAGAGCTGCTCTTGGTGATGGGAGCATGGGGCCTCTCTCCTCTGTCGTGTAAATTCCACTTTCCATCATGCAGGAAAATCCATTTTGAAGGTAGCTCCTCTCTGTGCCGGGGGTGGGTGAACCAGCCTAAGCTGGAATGGCAGCAAGCTCAAGGCAGCCGTGGCCCTCAGGAGAGGGTCTGGAGTCCACAGCACAGTGGGAAGCACAATGGCAGCCAGTCTGATGGTCATGCACAGATGGGGACAGAGGAGCCACTGCAGTGACTGAAGCCCAGCGTCCATCCTCTCCAGCGAGCCTCGCCCACACCCGAAGCCCACAGCCTTTAGTCTCTCCAGCCAGCCCCACCCACACCTGGGGCCCTCCTCTCCCTCCTGTTTGGTGAGCGGAGCCTCCACACCTGGCTACATTCCAGAAAGGCCTGCAAAGGTCGTAACACAGGTTTCCAAAACCTCACTCCAAGTCTGAACCTCCAGGATACCCCAAGCTCCCCAAGGTTCTTGCAAAGAGGGCACAGGCCAGAGACAGCCCAGGCTTACTCTGAGCAAGCTGCCCTCACCAGGATGGATCCACAGGCTTCTGTACAAGGAGAGGAGGCAGAAGCCCTCACTGCCAGCAAGTCCTCCTCAATCTCCCAGGCCCTCACCACTGCTCTGCACATCTCCCACCACCTCCCCCTGCAAATCTGGAAGCCACCCTACCCCACAGGGACGGTGGGAAAACCTGCCTCCTTCTAGGAGAAAGGTGTGGCACAGCTGCTACATAGATAAGGAACCTGGGTATGCCTCGCTCCCATCAACACTTTTATTCTAGAAGGTCTGAAGATGTTTTGGGGAAGCTGTGTCCGTATAAAAGAAGTCGACGCAGAAATAAATTCCAATATCCTGAACTACCCGAAACAGAAAATAAGTAACGAAAATGAATCCTTCACATAAATTATACAGTTTTTTCCCTTTCCTCAGAGAAGGGGAAAAGAACCACCAACTCATCTATATACACAAGCAACTGGCCCTGGTTTACAATGATGTAAAGACTTTCTGCCTCCTGCTTCCAAAAAGAAAAGGTTTACTTCACTATTGCTTCTTTTTTTTTTTTTCCTCCCAGAGATGGCGTCTTGCGCTGTTGCCCAGGCTAGAGTGCAGTGGCAGGATCACAGCTCACTACAGCCTCAATCTCCCAGGCTCAGGTGATGGTCCCACCTCAGCCTCCTCAGTAGCTAGGACTACAGGCATGCACTAGCATACCCAGCTAATTTTTGTTTTTTATCTTATGTAGAGATAGGGTTTTGCCATGTCCAGGCTGGTCTTAAACTCCTGGGCTCAAATGATCCACCTGCCTCGGCCACCTCAAGTGTTGGGGTTACAGGCGAGAGCCACTGTGTCCAGGCTATTTCACTATTCTATCAATGCACTTAAATTCCAATTATTTTTAAGCGGCTACAGGGCAATAAGACTATTCCTGTGTCAACCACCAGATTCTAAGGAAAATCTATCCATGTAACGAACCTGCATTTGGATCCTCTGACTCTAAAAGAAAAGTTGAAATTATGAATAAATAAATAAAACCTTGAAATAAGGGAGGTGGGGGTGGGGAGGTGGGGAAGAAAGAAAATCCACATAAAGGGCAAAATGCCCAGAGCAGAGCCCACGCAAGCGGTTCCCAAGGCTGACTGGGCAGAGCCAGCTCCCAGCTCTCCTGCCCCACAGAATACTGTGGGCTCATCTCTGGGCAGGAAGTCAACACAAGGACAAGAGACTGACAGACCCTAAGAAAGCTTGGGAGACAGAAGTTCCTGTTTGGTTCAACTTTGTCACAGACAACACTGAGGGTTATGAGGTTACACTGTGTACACAGAAATAGGATTACCAGCCAGTAAAACGGTTACTATTTAACAGGAATGAGTCAAACAGATCAAGGTTTCAGAGCACGTCTGAAACGCCAGGAAGACTTCTCTAGCTTTGTGCAGCTTTGGGGGGGAGGTGCCCATTCTTGCATGCCACTGCACGGGGAGTGGAACGGGACTGCCAAAGGCAGGGAGGGCAGCAGGACTAAGCCACCTTAGGAAACAAGAGCCTCTGGCTTGATTGCTACTTTCAATTTTAGCCCCAAAAGGGTAATGTTTTACTTTTTATTAATATTGTTTTTTAACATAGTTGATCGCTCTCTGTCATCTAGGCTGGAGTACAGTGGCATGATCTTAGTTCACTGCACCATCACTCTCCCATTTCCGACTAGCTAGGACTATAGATGTGTGCCATCACACCAGACTGATTTTTTATATTTTTTATTTTTTTTACAAAGGGAGTATCAACAAGTTGTCAAGCCGCTGGTCTAAAATTCCTGCCCTCAAATGATTGTCCTGCCTTGGCCTCCCAAAGCCCTAGGATTACAGGTGCGAGCCACCATGCATAGCCAGGGTGATGTTTTAGGATTCTCAAGAAGTTCCAAATCCAAGGCAAGGTCTTAGGGTCTCAACTACTGTACAGAGATTAAAGCACCAACTGACAGAATCTTACTCAGAGCCCTGAGTGTGAGAACACCCAGAAGAGAAAGATAAGGCCCAGGGGAGGAAACGAGCAACCGCCGAGAGAGGCCCCACGGGTAGCAGCTGGGTACCTCCCAGCACACAGAGCACCGGGCCAGTTCCACAGAAACAGAAACGCCGGGCTGAGCCCTGAGCGCCTGCTCTCCACCCAGCTGTACCCTCCTCCCGCTCCTGGGGGCCAGGCTGCCGTCCCTACAGACGAGCCAGAACCGCCATCAATCTGTGCTCATGGTTCCCCTTTTCCACACGAGAGTAGCTACAACACAGACACTTCTGTCTGAATCTTTCTTCCCCCAACAAACCTGCACTCACACCCCTCCAAACTGGTCTCCAGCACCTTCGACCCCCACAAAGCTCTCCATGGAGGCCTTTCTCTCACAAGCACCCCAAGTCCAGGCAGAGGTCCCTGTACCACTTGGAGGCTCTTGGACCCAGCCTCTTGACCCAGACAGACTCCAGCAATCCTCCGAGGTTCATCTTCAAGGTCACTTACAATGCACACAACAGCCTTCAGCTTCCCCAAACCTCATCCCAAGGCTTTATCTTCTCTCCATCCAACACTCTGGAGCAGTCTTCAGAATTTAAACTGCCATTCTTTACATCTCCAGAGTTTATGATTTCCACACAATAAGCACCTAAAGGGCATGAAGATGCTCCTGGCTGGCTAGGACAACCTAGGTCACTTCTCTGGCCCAAGCAGACTTTCAACAACATCTCCCATGGAGTTGTTACAACATGGTCCAAGGCTAGAAACCACCCTGGGGAACAGGACTTGGAGGCTATGTGATGACAAACATGCCCTTGGCCAGCAGGTAGACAGACGGACCGGTAACAGAGGGAGCACACCGAGGTACAGGGATGTGGGCCCCCAGATACTAACTACAGTACAGGCAGGAGGAGCCAGGAGCTGACCACTGGCTCCATGTCCTGCACTCGGGTGACTGGGTACGAACGTGGCACCCCACATTGTCCAGGAAGACAAGTAGGGAGGATGAGTCAGAGCAGGCGCTGAGGAGAACCAGTGACCTCCCCTCTACACCAACATGCACTGCCTGGGGCCCCCTCAGGAAGACCTGCTGGCATGGCAGGGCCTTCCTCAGAGAAAGTTCAAGATCTGTTTGAGGACAGCCAAGGTATCACACACTTTTATCGTTAATGATGAAGATGACACAATGTAACACGCTCCTCAGAAGCGGCTTTCCATCTAAAGCACAGACCCAGGCTCTGCTAGAAATAAAACTCACACACCTTGTTTGCTCTCTGGGGATAATACTTTTGCTGTTCCAAAGTCTGTGATCTGGATGTGCATATCTTCATTTAACAAAATGTTTTCTGGTTTAAGGTCCCTGTAAAAGTAGATTTTCACATTTGAGAAGAAATACTTAAAACAGCAACATTATTAGGTACTTTAAATTTTGTTGAAAACAAAATGAACGAATGAATGCTTATGATCTTTACAGACCAACAACCAGAACTGCAGGCCTAAAGCTCACAATAAACAAGTACTGACTGTACACAGCAGGGATTACACCACTTCACAGCTCCATCTGTCATTTTAATTGGAGTATAATCTATCATTTTTAACTCACAAAATGACAGTTATGGACACTTCTGAGATGACTTTATCAGAAAGTCATGGAAAATGAGACCAGAAATAAGTACACACAGAAGCTACAACTGAAAAAGATAAAAAGCATCAGTCAAGATGGTGCAAAGAATCATTAGCTTTCCAGGAAAGAAACTCAACCATTTGACATGGTGTTTGCAGGAGAGCCTCTCCATGCCATGGCTCCATGGACATGTGGCCTTGCCTTGGCACTCATGCTGTGGCACTGGCAGGCATCTCAGTCACACCCATCCAGGGAGCACTCCGACCAGGCTGACCTCAAGGGTGGGGACCATCTGGGCATCAGCCAAGGCCTGTGAGCCAAACGGTCACTGGCCCTGATCACTGAGCTGACGCCCTGCAAACACCACCCAGCCACCCCCGGGGTTACCTGTGAATGATGCCCTTGCCGTGCAAGTACTCTAAAGCAGACACAATCTCAGCTGTGTAAAATCGGGTACAGGTCTCATCGAATGAACCAATTTTGCGAATATATTTAAGTAGTTCTCCATTTTTGGCATAACTAAGGCCGAAATCTGAATATTATGCAGTTAAGGAAAAGTGTAAAACTCTTGTTTTTTAACAGGTTTTACTCTGTTGCCCAGGCTGGAGTGCAGGGGAACAATTATTGCTCACTGCAGCCTCAACTCAAGCAATCCTCCCACCTTAACCAACCCAAGTGGCTGGGACTATAGGCACGCCTGGCCAATTATTTTATTTTGTAAAAATCATTTTTCAAAAACTAACCTTAAAAGTCTGGTAAGAATTTTTTTTAATTAAATGCAAACTGAAAGTACCTATGGCCCAAGACAGTCATATCACTGGATCTGATGGGAATCCCAGGCCCCCGCTCCAAGATGTGGAACCAGGATGGGGTTTCTCATCAAGAACACAATGACAGTGTCTCCAGGAAAGGTGAACAGAGCCTCTCAGCCCCGAATGCCCCTATGGCCCATGCCAAATCTACAGCCTCAGTGAAAGGGAACCACTGGAGACAGGGCCTACAGATCCTGACCAAAAAGTGCATATAACTCACATGCAGGCTTCAATGCACAAAGATCCTGGGGGCCGGGGAGGCGGAGATCAGAGGGTACAGCAGCCCCTGCCCTGACAGACCCAGGTTCTTTGTGCTGTGCATCCACGCATGGCACTGCCCTTCCACGCATCCTCCTTCATGGATAAAATGACACTTTTTTTTTTTCAGATGGAGTCTCACTTTGTCGTCCAGGCTGGAGTGCAGTGGCGTGATCTTGGCTCACCGCAACCTCCGCCTCCTGGGTTCAAGAGATTCTCCTACCTCAGCCTCCGGAGGAGCTGGGACTAGAGGTGCCTACCACCATGCCCAGCTAATATTTGTATTTTTAGTAGAGATGGGGTTTCACCATGTTGGCCAGGATGGTCTCAACCTTTTGACATCGTGATCCGCCCACCTCGGCCTCCCAAAGCGCTGGGATTACAGGCGTGGGCCACTGCGCCTGGCCAAGTGACACATTTTGTAAGACAAAAGCCATTTTGTAAACTTCTGCACTCATGTAGTCTGTCTGGGAGGGCCCGTCCTCTAGGCACCACTGTCCTGTGATGGCACCATTTGTAGCCTCCTTTTCCAAGAGGACTTAAAGCCGACAATAAAGGGATCCCATATACAGATTCCCCTGGAAGTGCCAAACGTCTATGTCCATTACCGGAAAGCTCCAGATACTTCACAGTCACTGGAAGCCCAGGATGTGGGGACCCAAGTCCCTGCCCGCCCTGAGCAGTGGCCCTTGAGGCCAGGAAGGGCAGCTCATGCTTCGAGTCAGGCTGGCCTGCCTGCTTCATTCTGGTTTCTGTTTGCCAGGGTACCATCATCTCCCACCAAGGATGAGTCTGGAGTTTCAGGGCAATGAGGAGAAACCCAAAAGAAGACGATGAGGAGAAACCCAGGCTGCGCAAAGTGGCCCCTGTCCAGGCCCATCTCTAAATGCAACCCACACTGAGGATGCCAGGTGGGGCACAAGTCCCTGGGTCTCGTTCCCGTCAGGGGTGAGTGGGCCTTCACGACCTCCTGGGGCTTTGGAATTTGACTTAATGATGAAGAGCAACATGGACCACTAGACAAAGACTTGGAGTTCCCACCACCTGCACTGCTCTGGCCAATCCCATTCGGAAATAGTCAGCAAGATCGCTCTCCTCTGGACTCTGAGCCCCGGGGAGGAGAGGATGGGAGAGGTCACGCGTGTCCAATTCTGCTACAGCCTCACACCAACAAGCAGCCGCATTCCGAGGGCTCTGCAGGAAGCCAGCGGGACTCCCGTGGCTCAAAGAGGGGCAGAGACATGTGGGGCCTCAGGACACTGGGAGGGGGGCTGGGGCAGCCTTGAAGGTGAGAGAGACAGAACATACCGTAAAGAAGCCACTGAGGGTGGGGGACAGAGGTAGGAACAGGGATGACACTGGAGGACAGAAGGCCTGCCTAGAAGCCAGCATTCTCTAAGACCCTCCACAAAGCAACGGCAAAGCCCACCCCAGGCCGCATGTGTGGCAACTGCTCAGCCACTCCCTTGCTCCTCTCTAGGCAAAATCCCTGGGAAGAACCCGCCCCAAATCATCTCCATTTCCTCACCTCTTACTCTTCCTTCAACAATCCCCCCAACAAACTGCTCATCCACCATCAACAACTGGCACAGAGGGGACCCATGGGTCAGGCTCTGTGCACCTGACTGCCTCATAGCCCCTCGCCAGGCAGCCAGCACCCTCCATCAGAAACCATTTGATCCGGTGGCTTCTGGGCCTCTATCCTTCGAACTCAGAAGCAACACCCCATCACAGTCTCCTCGGTGGGCCCCTCCTCGTGTTTACCTCTGCACTGGGGGAACCCAGGCTCCACCCACAGAGAAGCCATCCTCTAAGCAGCCTGCCAGCTCACTGAGAAACTCCTCATGGCCCTGACTCCTCCTGTAGCTCTGCTAGCAGCACCTAACCGCCTGCTCAGACCTGAACGGCGGCACCAGCGGATGCATGAAATGCCAGCCCAGCACCGCCCTGGTCTCTCCCAGCTCAGTGGCAGACACCACTGTCCACTAGGCGTGAGGGCCAACTCCCAGGAGCTGCCCCTGACTCCATTCTCTTGCCCAGTCTGTTCATAAGACCTCGACCACTCCCCCTGCTTCTGCTCTCCCACCCATTCTCCTGCCTGGCCTAGTCAGAGCAAACCTCACATTCCCCAAAACAAACAGAAGAAGTCCAGAGTCAGTGCCAGGCTGCTGAGGCTCAGGGGGCCAGCCCACCACAGCCTTTCATGATCCCCACACACGCTTTTGCCCAGGAGTTTCAAGAGCCCCACACTGTCACCAGCCCCTGCCCAGCCCTAACACTCTTGGCAGCACATCTTGCTGCTGGGAAGTCTCTGACACAGAGTGTGTGCGCGCATCCAGCTCCGCCACCACAATCTAAGATTCTTGAGGGCAGAGCTGTCACCTGGCATACCAGCACATCCCCATCACCCTGCACTCAACAAGCACCTCCAAACAAGGAGAGCACACACACTCACCCAGCAGCCAAAGGAGCTACAGGATGGTGTTAAGAGTGGGAGCAGGCCCGAGCAGAGCTCTAACACAGAAGAGCCGAGTGCTTGGGAGAGACGGGGAGGGCAGGTGGGAGGACTCAGGCCCCTCCCCAGGCAGGATGGGGAAGCCACGATACTTGGGCCAGCTTGGAGGGTGGCAGGGGAGGGAAAGAGCAGATGCAGACTGCACCTGCTGGGGGTGAGGACAGTGTGGCCCGCCCAGCCCAGCCACTGGCAGGCCCACAGGCGAACTGGATGGGGCAGAGGTGGGGCCCACCCCAACTTCCACGGGGCCTCGGCTCCCAGATTCCTGAGCCGAGGTTTAAAAACAGAAAAGATGGCACACTAGGGGAGCAAGGGACACCAACCAAGCAAGCCACACCAGAGGGGAATGTGCTGGAGCAACATCAATGGCTTCTCCGGGCAGTGACGTCCTGGGCAGAAGTGCAGCCACACCCTGGCACTGCCTGGCTGCTTCCCTGAATGTCAGTGGCCTGAGGGACCCCACTCGGCAGGGAAGTGGGGTTGCTTGTGAGAACATACAACAGGATCTGATTCCAAGCGAGAGGGGTGACTGGTGTAGCTTCAGACAGCACCAACCACGCAAAGGATACACAGCTTCTCGTCGTCCTGAAACGTGAAGTAAAGCTTAACAAAGAAGGGGTGATCCAGGCGTGACATCACATCCCGCTCTCTGGTTACATATGGGACCTTGTTCTCTTTTATGATATGTCGCTTCTCCAGAATTTTAACTTCAGGTGAGAGAGAAGTGAATTACTAACAATCAGAAATAAAAAACACTAAAAACATGACTCACAAAGGTAAATGGCAAAAATTAAAGTCTTTCAAACACTGTACACACCAGCCTGATGGTCTCTAAGGCCAACAGTGTCCTATACCCTGAAACTGACACAGAAACCCCGGTCCTGCCACCCCGGCTGCCCTGCACGGAGCCGCTGGCCCTGCTCCCAGGCGCACAGCTCCCTGGAGCCCGTACTCACTCGCATATTCTCTGGAGGTTGCCAGTTCTCGAGCCAGGACAACCTGGTTTGGAAATAAAATGAGAAAAAGAAAAAAGAAAAACACAATGTAAAACCGGGACACTGGGTCTGACAAGTCCCTCTGCCCCACATGCAGGCTTTCTGTCCCCACTGAAGGTTTGAACCTACAGTGAAATATTTTGAGTCCTGTGCTAACAAACAGAGCTAAAAGCCAACGGTTGTGCTAATGTGTTTTAATGACTGACAGAAAACACATCAATCTCTCTACTGTTTTCAGAAGCTTCTTGATCAGCTGCTAACAGTCCTTATGGTGCAATGAAAGTATAAATTCAGGAGTGTCTTCAACTGGCCCACCCTTCACGAAGGGCAAGAAGACACAGGAGTACCACCACCATAAGTGGTGGGGCACAGGGGCTTTCTTGGAAAAAATATGTCCTTCTAGTATACACTCATTGCAAAAGCTGCCCTGAATTTTTTTTCCAAATAATTGTTATACATTTCGTTGAATGGTGCTGGTGGATACCATGAATAGAACCTGGCTGTAAAGGATACAGGGAACTAAACCAACATGCATGGCCCTGCGTGCCCACAAGAGGGAGCCACCTTCCCAGGATGCCCGCGGGCCTCCTGCCCCGTCCTCTCCGCAGCCGACCTGAGCCGTGCACTCAAACCCCACCTCTGAGACAGCACTCCAGTAAGGCATCCCAAACGGGAGACTCTCCACTCCGACTAGCCTGGGGCACACTCAGAGGCACGAGACTGGATTTCCTGGTGGGCCCACAGGTTAACCAGAGTGCTTGAGACAGCTGTGCCTCAAGGAGGGCCCCCCCCCACCGCCCCCTCCCCCGCCCCAGTCCATCAGGTGGTACGTAAGGATCTCCTAAGACACCAGCAGGGGACGGCCTGAGGAGCAGGGAGCAGAGGAAACCTGTCCTGTTGCATTCCTGGGGGCTGGCAGGAAGACCTTCAGGAGGTCACAGGGCCAGGTCCACCAGGCCGCGGGCAGTGAGCTGCAATCGGGGCAGGATTCCTGACAGGATGCGTCAGAAGAGACCCTGGAAAGCACCTGTGAGATGCCTGCAGTGCTCAGGAAGAACAAGGTTGGAGTCTGTGGACTCTATGTACCCAAGATCTTCCCAGAGGAGCTGGGAGTGAGGGGAAGTGGGCCGGGCAGGGCTCCCATCTCTAGCTTATGTGTTTATGCAATGTCACATTTCTCTACAAGAGCACGTGGTAGCTTCATATGCAGAAAAAAGGAAAAAAGAATTGTTAGCGAGAGCTAATATTCAGTGGAATCCTTTCTAAGGGGATACTGATGTGATCTTTCTGTTGTCTAAACTCAACAATTCATGAGCATGTTTCCTACAGGAAGGAAGGATCCTCTTCCAGAGAATGGCACATGACATGTCCTTCCCTGGAGGTTGTGACTGTTCTCAGGGGACCTCCCGGGGTGTCCAGCACTGCATCTGGCTCTTGCCCAGCCTCCTGACTCTCACTGTCCTTTCCCACCCCACCCCTGGAAATCAACTTTTGTGTGATCTCTATCTCAGGAATGCTGAGAAAGAACGAAGGGTAACACATGTAACTTGAGACCCAATACTGTGAATTCGGAACAGCCCCAGGAAGGAGCCTCCAGCTCACAGTGCTCTCCTGGGCTCCTCCCACATGCATGTTCAGAAAGACACACAGTGCCTGCTCTCCACCCACCCTGGGAACCCAGGAACACAGGCAACTTCACAAATAAGGCTTCATTTTTCAGTCAAGATAAATGTAAGGGCCACGTATGGTGGCACATGCCTGTGGTCCTAGTTACTCAGGAGGCTGAGGCAAGAGGACCTCTTAAGCCTAGGAGGTGGAGGCTGCAGTGAGCTATGATCACGCCACTGCACTCCAGTCTAGGTGACACAGTGAGATCCTGTTTCTAAAAGGATAAATACACATATTATAAAACAAAGTTAAACTGAATTTTAAAAAGGAGTATAAGGAAGTAAAACAGAGGCCAAGCACAGTACAAGGCTGAGGAGAGAGGATCACTTGAGCCTAGGAGTTCAAGACCAGCCTGGGCACAAAGTAAGACCCCATCTCTATAAAAAAATTTTAAAATTAGCTGGGCATGGTGGTGCATTTCTGTAATTTCAGCCACTTATGAGGCTGAGATAAGAGGATTGCTTGAGCCCAGGAAGTCAAGGCTGCAGTGAGCTATGATCATGCCATTGCACTCAAGCCTGGGTGACAGGGGAAGACTCTGTCTCAAAAGAAAAGTAAAGCTGAGGGAAAGGGGAGGCCTCTTCTTTCACCAGACTGATGTAAGCAGCCGTGCAGAATGCCCCAGGCTTTCCAAGGAGAGATTCTCCTTTATGAAAGGATCTGAGTCCCAAAACTTTCCATGAAATGCCAGTCCAGCACCTCATGGTTGAAGGTATTTTTCATGACGGCACAATCTTTTTATAAACAAAATTATTTCATAAAAGGGGCAATTTAAAAAATCTAAAGTATAAAGGCAGCAAAAGTTAACATTAACTAAAACAATGTTAGGCATATGGGTAAGCTATATATCGTGTTTTTCTATGCATTTTTTTTTCTTTTTTTTTTAAATTTTTTTATATATATATTTTTAAAAAGACGGGGTTTCACCATGTTGGTCAGGCTGGTCTTGAACTCCCAACCTCAGATGATCTGCCCTCCTTGGCCTCCAAAGTGCTTGGATTACAGGCGTGAACCACCACGCCCGGTCTTTCTTTGCATTTTGTAATATTTCATATATATAAAAAAGAGAAAAAAGGAAAATATATCTCACATGATGGTTTCTTCACAAAGGTCAGACAAGAAAGAATTATTCAGGAACTCACTCAAGCTCTCCAGAGTGAGGAGCCCCCAGGGCTCCCTGGAACGGCCCTAGCACATATACAGTTGTGGCCACCCTGGCGACCACAGTGGCAGTGCGGGAATCTGTCTCTTTACAGAGGCCCACATGGAGACAGTGCACCCCGAGTTGCTCAGACGTCCCCAGAACCCATTACCACCTTCACTAAATCCACAACCACACACAGTTTCATGGGTCCCACATCAGCAAAGGGTCCCATGTCAGCTGCTTTGAACCTTCATTTCTTTGCTTTCAGAGAAAAAAACACCCCAAGAAAGGTAACAAGTGTGGCCTGACAGTACTGCGACAGTATTTCTGTTTGTGAAACTCAGAACACAAGAATCTGGAGGCTGTATCGCCAGCAAATGTCCAGAATGTACTGTTTTATGTATTTAAAAAAACAAAACAGAGAAATAAAGAGTCATTAGATGTCCCCAAAAAACTCTGGAGAGATACTAATACTGATACTAAATTTCAATCTAAGGAAAAGAAAAGCTTCCCAGGTCCCTGCCAGTGAGACACAAGGACACAGAATGTAACTTGCTGATGCCAGGTTAAAATGCCACTCACTCCATCAGAAAAAACCTCTGCAGACCATCAAGAGAGATGTCTTAACATTCTCATCTACAAAACCAGGTTAAACATTTAGCTACACTCATCACATGATCTGCTTGGTGGGTACCCAGCCTCCAAAGACTCAAGTGGCCTTTATAACAGCCAACGCCCCTCAAGTGGCCTGAGATTTGCTGCCCAGAAGGCCACCAGCTTCGTGTGGGAGTCTCCGGCAAGACCGAGGAAGGTGAGCCTCCCAAGGGAGTCACATGCATTTGACAAGCAGCAGCAGCATATACTCACTGTGGAAAAAGAGCCTTCCCCAAGGATTTTCCCGAACTTGAAGTCCTCAGGCCGCTTCTTCCGAGGCTGCGGCGGTGGCTGGGTGTGTTGCAGGGAGCCGGCACTGGGCCGAGGCTCAGCTGCAGTGCCATCCATGGTGGGGCCCTGCCTGCTGCCACCAGGAACGCCAGGGGCCGTGCTGGACTCAGTCTGGGTCCTCACCATTGATGGGGATGGGCAGGAACATAACACCACGCTGGACTGGATGGGCACGGCGTCATACTGTGGGACAAAGAAGAGAAAGAAGTAAGGATCAAGGTGGCTGCCTTGTCCTCAATGCATGGACTAAGGTGTAAGGACCTCATCTCAATACTCAAAAACAAACCCCAAGCACAGCGAGCAGGCCAGCTGGGCCCCAAGGTCCACTGGGAGGTGCCGGCCTCCTCTCCAGAGCCCTGCCCATACCATGGCCGCCCACTACTCCAATGGGCAGTACCTTGCCCTCCTCCTCTCCCTCAAGCTGCAGGAGCCTAGCCGACTCCCCCAAGGCCGAGGTAATGCGAGCAAAGACAGCACAGTACATCTTTAATTATGGAGGGATGGAGAGATAAGAGTGACTATCACATGTGTTTACAATACACAGAGATGCCCAGCGCTGGCAAGACTAAAATAAAGCGAGCCTACTCAGGCCACTGCGGCTGGTACCAAACACCAGGATTGTGGTGGCAATGTTTTTGGAAAGCAGTTTGGCAACTGTCAACAAAGCGACTACATAACAGTTAGCTGTCAATGAGACACAGAAATAGGAAGGAGAAGAGGAAGGATAGAAACCCGGTTAACAACGTAAGCAGGCATAGACGGGAGACCAGCATGCAAAGCTACGTCCGCAAGACGTGCAAGGTACACCCACAGCCATAACAATCCCTCCTTCCCCAGACACCAATGTGTCCTCACAGTGGTGGCAATGGCCCCCCTCCCTCCACGGCACTATAGTAGAACAACGCAAGGCCAGCCCAGACACACTGATGGCGGTTTCCGATACTACTCCCCACTCAAAGAACCCTGGAGAGCTCCTGACTCTGACTCTGTGTCTCAGTAGGGTCCTGGAGTCCCTATCATGTCTGAAAACCCAGGGTCTCCTCCTACATCTGTGCCAGGACAGAGAAGCAGCGAAGCCCTCCTGAAGGGACCCTCACCAGCCAAGCTGCAATCCTTTTACACACTAAAAATAGCTGGGCGCGGTGGCTCATGCCTCTAAAGCCAGCACTTTCAGAGGCCAAGGTGAGCAGCTCACTTGAGGTTGTGAGTTCGAGACCAGCCTGATCAACATGGAGAAACTCCTGTCTCAACTAAAAATACAAAATTAGTCTGACATGGTAGCGCATTCCTGTAATCCCAGCTACTTGGGAGGCTGAGGCAGGAGAATCGCTTGAACCCAGGAGGCGGAGGTTGTGGTGAGCCAAGATGATGCCATTGCACTCCAGCCTGGGCAACAAGAGCAACACTCTGTCACACACACACACACACTCTCTCTCTCTCTTAGTTAAAACAATCCAGCTGGGCACAGTGGCTCATGTCTGTAATCCCAGTACTTTGGGAGGCCAAGGTAGGAGAATCCCTAGGGGCCAGGAGTTCAAGACCAGCCTGGGCAACACAGTAAGATGCTGTCTCTACAAAAAGATAAAAAATAAGCAAAGCATGGTGGTGTGCGCCTGTAGTCCCAGCTACATGGGAGGCTAAGGCAAGAGAACTGCCTGACCCCAGGTGGTCAAGGTTGTAATGAGCCATGATTGCCACTGCACTCCAGCGTAGGCCAAAGCGAGATGCTATCTCAAAAAAAAACAATTTTTTTTTAAAAAAGATCGCAAGACACATAACAAAAAAACAAATCTAGACGGAATATTCCGTGACCCCAACACGAGGAACACAGAGGTGGAGAAGGGAGGCAGCAGGTGGCAAATACAAGAGGCGCCAGGCAGCGCTGGCGGCACAGAGGCCCAGGACCACACAGGAGGCCAGCCCCGGGGCGGACAGAGGCAGGGCCACCCAAAAGACACATCCCACTCCAGAGCGACACATCAGCAATGTAGCTGGAGACAGGCTTCTCTTTCTTACAGGTCTGCTAAGTTCATTATAACTCCAGACAAGGCATAAAAATACATATGAAAACATGAAGGAGTTAACCAAACACACAGTAGTGATGAAATATGACCAGAGAACTTCCAAATATCTTAACGAATCTGATCAACAAAATGTATACATTTTCATTTTCTAGCATGTGTTTAAATGCTCAGTAACATTTTTAGCAGATATAGAAGTTTAACAAATTGTTGAACATTAAAAAACCTCAGGCTGGGCACGGTGGCTCACGCCTGTAATCCCAGCACTTTGTGAGGTTAAGGTGGGTGGATCACCAGAGGTCACAGAGTTCAAGACCAGCCTACCCAACATGGCGAAACCCCATCTCTACTAAAAATACAAAAAATTAGCCAGGCGTGGTGACGGGCACCTGTAGTCCTAGGTACTTAGGAGGCCAAGGCAGGAGTAACTGCTTGATCCCAGGAGGTGGAAGTTGCAGTGAGCTGAGATAGCACCACTGCACTCCAGCCTGGGTGACAAGAGTGAAACTCCATCTCAAAAAAACAAAAAAAAACAAAACTTCAAATACTATCAAGTATTCCCTACATACAAAATCTCTCAGATACGCGGTAATCATCCTTTGAATCCCTCCTAGAAGCTCACCTAAGAGAATGACTTTTAAAGCCACATTTATAAAATATTCCACTTCAGCTTTGGGCATCACAGCAAAAGCTTATAATAGGCTACATGCTCACAACAAACAGAAGATTAACTAAATTAGGGCGTATACACTCAATGGAACATACACAGCCCTTACAAGTAGATACACAGGCTATGGAAACACGGTTACAACATTAAACTAAGTGGTGTGTCTGGGTTAAGAGGAAATTGAAATTTTCTGTACTCTTCCAGAAACTTTTTTATAAGCTTGAAATTACATCCAATTGGAAAGTGAAATATATATATATATATATATATATATATATATATATATATAAAAGAATACAAAATTGTTATAAATACTAACACTGCAAAGTGTTAACAGGCATATCTACAGAAGATACTAACAAGAAAACCACAACATGATCATTAAACATGGTCATTAAAGTAGTGGGATTATGGATTTTTCTTTTATGAGCTTTTTTTGCTGGAGGCGGGAAAACGAGGTCTTGCTCTGTTGCCCAGGCTGGAGTGCAGTGGTGCAAGTGATCACTGTTCACCACAGCCTCGACCTTCTGTGTTCAAGCAATCCTCCAGTCTCAGCTTCCCAATGTGCGGGGATTATAAGTGTGAGCCACTGAGCCCAGCTATGACACAAATCCAAGCTAAACAGAATGTGAACCCTAAGGTTCCCAGCTCTGTAGAAGGTGGGCTGCAGCCCTGAGGGTGGAGAAATGTTCTTATGTGTTCAAGAAGCTGGCTGAATGGCTGAGCATGCACTAGGCTTTGGCTTCCCTGAAGCATGGAGCCCTCTAGAGTCGTAGGCTCACCAAGAACAAAGTAAACTCTTTAACTAGAGACTCCCAAATCTCATCTACTAAAAATCTTCCCTAAGTCTGGGGCCTGTGCACAGGCTGCAGAGGGTGGCTGGTGCCTGGCATATGGTATAAATGTGACCAGCAACACAGAACCCATGGCTAGAATGGGCACCCTAGGAGTACCACTCGGCCGAGTGTGGTGGCTCACACCTGTAAACTGGGCCGAGGCAGGCGGATCGCTTGAGCTCAGGAGTTCGAGGCCAGCCTAAGCAACACAGCCAATCCCCATCTCTATGAAATTTAGAAAAATTAGCCAGGCATGGGGGTGTGTGCCTATAATCCCAGGTACTCAGGGGGCTGAGGAAGGAGGCTCACTTGAGCCCAGGAAGTGGAGGCTGCAGTGGGCCAAGATCGTGCCACTGTGCTCCAGCCTGAGCAGCAGAGAGAGACCTTGTCTCCAAAAACAAAACAAAACAAACAAACAAAAATAAATAAATAAGAGGCTGGGTGTGGTGGCTCATGCTTGTAATGCTATCACTTTGGGAGGCTGAGGTAGGCAGATTACCTGAGCTCAGGAGTTCAAGACCAGCTTGCCTGGGCAACATGGCAAAATCCCACCTCTATAAAACATTAGCTGGGCATGGTGGCACACACCTGTAGTCCCAGCTACCTGCGAGGCTGAGGCGGGATAATCACTGGACTCCGGAAGGCGGAGACTGCAATGAGCTGAGACCAAGCCACTGCACTCCAGCCTGCAGTGAGCCGAGACCAAGCCACTGCACTCCAGCCTGGGTGATAAAGTGTGAATCAAAATAAATAAATAAATAAGAGCACCACTTATTTATGGAAAGCTGTGTTTTCTCGATGGCTCCTAAGGCTCGGCAGTAAGTCAAATGAGCCTTACAGCTTTCATAAACATCCATTTCACAAGAGAAGCCAGGCGTCAGACAAAAGTCCTGGAGCTCAGTCAGTGCTTTTATGATCTGTCCCTAGAACCAAAGCCTGCTAAAACATAACCGAAGTGCTATCAAACTCTAGCAACTCTCCCCTCGGATGTTAGCAAGAACCTTCCATCTTCAGGGACAATGGCAAGTGGGGAAAAGGTCATAATCGCCAGGCTCGGGGCCAGCAAGAACTGTGATGGGCCTGGGCTGTCCTTCACAAGGCCAGCCAGCCATGGTATGTGGAGCACCGGGCATACCTGGACACAGCACTGGGCCTCCAGGGCTGCCCTGGACTGCGGAACAGGAGGAGTGCACTGATCTGTAGGGATCCACACAAGGGAAGGGAGGCAGGAGGCGCTGGCCTTCACACTGCACTGTACCAGGCACCACGGCATGGCTGCAAATTAACCCGGCCACTCCCATAAGCAGCCATCAGTGCTCCACAGGTGGGGGAGGAGGGGGGAGCACCGCCTGTCTCTGCCACACCGTCCCCCGACACCTGTCCCCTCACCATGTGCATCAGATCAACATGGATATGCTTATGGGCTGCACCTAAGTTCATCTGTGTGCCCAGCCCCCAAGCACAGCTCAAGGACACAGCAGGAGGGAGCACAGGACAGTGGCAAACTCCAGCCTCCTGCAAGGTGGGCTCCAGCTGCATCTCCACCAGATGCAGCCTCCAGCCCAGGCCTGCTTTCCCAGCCCAGGTGCAGAGCCGCACCTGTGAGGGTGCAGAGCCAGAGGCCGGCCAGGGGAGAGCACGCACGACATGCTTCCATTTCAGCAGAGATTCAGGGGAACACACTGCTCTATTAAAAACTGACAAGTGAACCATTAAGGAAAATCTCTTATGTGAACAGATTTTATGTTTTTAGTTTTTAAAATATATTTATGACTGACTGACTGACTGAATAAGAGTCTCACTCTGTTGCCCAGGCTGAATGCAGTGGCACAATCTCAGTTCACTGCAATCTCGACCTCCCAGACTCATGTGATCCTCCTGCCTCAGCCTACCAAGTAGCTGGGATTACAGGTACACACCACCACACCCAGCTAGATGAGGGTCCTGCTATGTTGCCTAGGCTGATCTCAAAGTACTAGGCTGAAATGGTCCTCCCACCTCAGCCTCCTGAATTGCTAAGATTACAGGTATGAGCCACCCTGCCTGGCCCGTGAATAATTTTTTAAATGACAAAATGTGAGAGGCTAATTCATGGGCCTGGAAAAACATAATTGTACAATGACTTTCCTCCAGACCCGACAACAAGTCCGGCAAAGGTGCTGACGCAGCTGTCACGCAGAAGTCCCTGGCCAGGCCGTGGGGCAGTACTGTTCCTCCACGGTGGACAGGACCTCACCTGAAAGGCGCTGTAAGCCACACTCAAGAACAGCTCGGTTCCGAGGCAACAGGCGCCCAGGACCACAGAACGCAGGGAAGCTGACACCCCCATCTAACGGGCTGCTCTAGAGACAGGGGACTCTGATATCGAGCACCCTCTGAAGGACATAAAACAGCAAAGCATGATTCCGTGGCCATCAAGAGCACTTTCCAAGAAAAGCTACCTTCAGCTCAAACCTCCCAACTATTAACTGGAGAAGAGTTTCAGCCCCTGAAGAACTGGCCCCCAAAGAACAGATGACTGAAGTCAAGTCTGACAACACTCACTCAAACGTGTTTTAGAGACCCTTCTTTTTCATCAAAGCGGTCTCTGTGGTTATTAAACGGTCTCCAGACAGATGCTCAAAGGAAAGCACTGTCCCTTGGAAAGTACAAGTTTGCTCTTGACCCGGCCCCTGGTCCAGACACCAACCAGGCAGCACGGCCTGCAGCTCCTGGGTACCATGGCGGCTGCCAGCCAAACCACAAGGCACACTGGAAGCCAAAGAGCTCTCTCAACAAGACTCGACCTGACCACTGGACCCTGTGACACTGAGCAGCCCTGCCCCAGCTCAGGGGGACATGGAGCATCCAGTGGATAAATCTCCTCGCTCCCTCAACACTGTCCTCACATGGGGACCGCAAGGGTCACTCAGGCTGCTGAGGCCACCTGAGCAGGTGTGCGAAGAAACAGGAGGCACGCTGAAGAGTGAGATGTGAATGACAGAAGTGTGTGCCTTGCTGGTACTGGTGTTGTTGGCTATGGGGTGTCAGAGGGAGACATAAATTAGTCAGGAGATCAGCCACAGATGTGCATTTGAGCATCCCTCGTGGCACTGGTGTGGGTAAGTTTCAACACAGAGGACTCCAAGCCCAGTCCCCGAAACACCTGGTCAGCTCAGATGTGGTATCAAATTTCCTCCCCTGATGTGTCCAGACCACAGCAGTGTGAGAACAGACTGCTGGCTGGGCCAGTCACAGGCAGGGATGTATGCCTGCCTCTACATGGGGCTCCTTCTGGGAGCTGCTGGGCACGAGGCCACGCTAACATCTGGCCCACAGTGTGGGTGCCGTGTCTCGGGAACGCAGGGCCCTGACACACAGTCTATTCCAGTGGCTCTCACCAGGGCGACTGTGCCCCCCAGGGAGACTTAGAAACGTTTAAGTTCTGGGGTTTTTATGGTTGTCATAACTAGGGCAGGGGAGAAAGTGTTACTGGCACCTGCTGGGTAGAGGTGGGGGTGCAGCTAACCATCCTACCAGGAAAAGGTCCCCACAATAAAGAGAAACCCAGGCCACAGGTCAACCACTCCCGGCTGGGAAACTCTGCTCTGTCTTCACAGACGCTACCCCTGACATTGGAAAGAAACTCACAAGTCTTAGCGGCCTCCCTCCAAGTGCTCAGCACAGAGTGGGCCACATGTGCAATGCAGCCCTGCAGCCTCCCCTGGGACCGGGAGACAGAGGCACAGGCACTGACACAGAGAGCCTGGGAGAGGGAGGGGAGGGCCCAGGCTGAAGAAGCGCGGTTTAAAATCCTAATGCTATGTTTGGGCAACAGGAAGAACTTTATTCGCACAATATACACAGTGTGAAACAACAGTGAGATTCCCCACCAGGGGACATGACTTTAAATTGAGAAAACGGAACTGGAGCGGGACCAAGAGCCACACGGAACAGTGACTCCACAGCAGACAGGAGCTGAGGGGCCGAAGAGAACAGAGGGCGTTTTAGAAGGAAAGCGGCGCAGACTGGACAGTGCACGGAGGCTGAGAGGAGCAGGGGGCACACGCCTACGGGGTGACAGTGCCACTTCCTCAGCAGAGAGGGTGAGACGCCTACTGTGTCAAGATGCCACTAATCCCGACATCCGAGAGGAAGCCCATCTTCCCAGTGAGAGCCGCCCAAGATCCACCCTCCTCACAGACAGTGGTGGACACTCTGGCAGCAAGTGCCACCTTCCTCTTTTAGTTTCTTTTGGACTCCGGGCTCAGCTGTCACAGCACAGGTTTTGGCTCAAACTCTGCTTGACAATGCTGTTTCCAAATGTCAGCCTTTGACATTTCACTTGCTGTGGGATTATACCCAATAATTTCTCGGATTTAAGAATTTTTTTTACTAACTAAGCAAACTCTCAGCACAGAAGTGGGATGAAAAAACCCATCTAGTAACCCAGCTCTGACTGCCACGAAGAACGCCTTGCTTCTTCCACGGTACAGCACGCCACTGCAGAGTGAGAGCAGCTCCAGCCAGGAAAGCGCTGGGAACAAAACCTGCTGGGGCCATCTGACCTACAGCCTGTTTCCTGCCAGGCTGGGGTTGGGAGGTAGTGTCATCTTTCACAGAAGGAGCCACACCCCCACGCATCCCACCCCAGCAGCAGGTAAAGGAGCATGAAGCTCTACCTCCTGCACCGTGGGTATATTCTTAGCGCTGTGCCCCGTGGGGGAATCTGTGATTAGGTAGTAGTTAGAAAAACATTGTGTATGGCCAGGCGTGGTGGTTCATTCCTGTAATCCCAGCACTCTGGGAGGCCGAGGTGAGCAGATCACAATGTCAGGAGTTTGAGACCACCCTGGCCAACAGTTGAAACTTGGTCTCTACTAAAAAAAAAAAAAAAAATTAGCCGGGCGTGGCGGTGTGCAACTACAATCCCAGCTACTCAGGAGGCTGAGGCAGGAGAATTGCTTGAACCTGGGAGGTGGAGGTTGCCATGAGCCGAGATTGTGCCACCGCACTATATATCCTGGGCGACAGAGCAAGATGCCATCTCAAAACAAACAAACCAACCAACCCACTGTATTCTATCTGCTTCCCAGGGCCTGCCACAGAGAAAGGTTTAAGCCAGGTGTTTTCCTGTCATGCACCTAATGCTAGTTTTTTTTTGAGAAGCCTCCACTTCTCGGGTTCTAGCGATTCTCCTGCCTCAGCCTCTGCAGTAGCAGGACTACAGGTGCTCACTACCACACTGGGCTAATTTTTGTATTTTTAGTAGAGATGGGGTTTCACCATGTTTGCCAGGATGGTCTCCAACTCCTGACCTTAGATTACCTACCTGCCTCGGCCTCCCAAAGTCCTGGGATTATAGGCGTGAGCCACTGGGTCTGGCCCTAAATCTTATTCATAGAAGATGCCTGGCAACGTCACCCAGGCCAAAAGACTCAAAGGTGTGAACAAGCTTCTCCCCGCAAGAGTACCCACCACCTGAGGATACATCAACACTTAGTTGCCTTACTTTGCTGTGGACACCTGTCTAAAACCATCGGCACACGGTGGGAAGGTGCAGAATGGCCTGGAGCCTGAGTGGAGCCCTGTCCTGCTTTCAATTTGGTGGACGTGAGGTACAAGGTTGGAGGGTGTATACTCATGAGATGCAGGGATGACGGGATGTGGGGGCCGGGCCAACCTGAATTGTCAGGGAGAAGATGCCAAGTTTACAACCACCAGCTGAGCAGTGCCTTCAGCACAGACTCCACAGCCCTCCACCCGGAATTCCCAGGACCCTACTGCCCTCACCTCGGGACTCTCCCAGCCCCTCCATCTGCCAACAGGCAGGTACATCTGTGTTGCTTGCACAGCTCACAGCCTATCTGGCAACCCAACATCCACAGTCCTGGAGGCATTATGGGGAGATGTGAGGCCTCTACCCTGCTCAGTTGCACATGGCACAGGAGGTGGAGTGCCATCTGTGGCACACCACTCTCTCCAAAACTATAAGAACATAGTCTAGCCAGGCGCAGTAAATCCCACCTGTAATCCCAGCTCTGTGGAAGGCCAAGATGGGGATGACTTGAGCCCAGGAGTTCAAGGTCAGCCTGAGCAACACAATGAAATTTGTCTCTACAAAACAAATCCAAAAATTAGCCAGGTGTGGTGTGTGCGCCTGTAGTCCCAACTACTTGGGAGGCTGAGATAGGGGTACTACTGGAGTCCAGGAGGTCAAGGTTGCAATGAGCCAAGATCATGTCACTGCACTCCAGCCTGGGCAACAGAGAGAGACCCTGCTTTAAAAATAAATAATAATAAATAAAAAGAATATACTATTTTGCTTATCAAATTCTCTTAAAGGAAGTGACTTAACTACACTATTCACCCAATTACTCAGCCAATAAGGCTGCTGTGCTAGCAAGGGGACATGGTCCCTGCCCACAGAAAGCTGACATCCAGCCTGACCTCACTACAGAACCATCCAGTTAAAGTGGTGGGGGTAGCTATGCAGAGATGGGCGGGTGTTGGGAGAGCCTAGGGCATCCCTTGGCTGGCCAGGGGCTCAGGCAGAACAGGTCAGGTGCTGCATCACTGGCACAGGAAAAGTGATAATGGCTTAGAAGGCACCGCAAGAGCAGGGAGGGTCACACGTCCAGAAAGTGAAATGCAGTAACAGCTAAACATGGCTGGGCACAGTGGCTCACGCCTGTAATCCCAGCACTTTGGGAGGCTGAGGCGGGCAGATCATGAGGTCAGGAATTCGAGACCAGTCTGGCCAACATAGTGAAACCCCTGTCTATACTAAAAAATACAAAAATTAGCTGGGTGTGGTGGTGGGCGCCTGTAGTCCCAGCTACTCGGGAGGATGAGGCAGGAGAATTGCTTGAAACTGGGAAGCAGAGGTTGCAGTGAGCCGACATTGTGCCACTGCACTCCAGCCTAGGTGCCAGAGTGAGACTCTGTCTCAAAAAAAAAAAAAAAAAAAAACCCAAAAACAGCTAAACATGTACCATACAGTTTTTTCATTCAAAAATTATACATATGTAAATTATATATATATATAAATTTAAAAAAAATAAAAATGGGGTTTTGCTATGTTGTCCTGGCTGGTTTCAAACTCCTGAGCTCAAGTTATATGCCTGCCTCAGCCTCCCAAAGTGATGGAATTACAGGCAAGAGCCACTGTGCCTGGCCACTTTTTTTCTTTTTCGAGACAGGGTTTACCAGGCTGGAGTTCGGTGGCATGATGATAGGTCACTGCAGTCTCAAGCTCCTGGGCTCAAGTGATCCTCCCACCTCAGCCTCCTGAGACCATGGGTGTGCACCACCGTGTCCAGCTAATTTTTGCATGTTTATAGAGATGGGGTGTTATTACGTTACCCAGGCTGGTCTTGAACTCCTGGGCTTAAGAAATCTGCCCTCCTTGGCCTCCCAAAGTGCTGGGATTACACACCTGAGTCACCACACCAGGCTGTCCCACACATTTTAAAGTTGTACCTCCCCTAATGTCAGATTTCAAAGACAGCAGCCTTCATGAGTCAGAAAGAAAAATCAGTCGTTTTGAAATCAACATCCAAGTGACGTGTGGAAGGTACTCTGGATTTTTGAAACGCCAGTAACAGATGATGTAACACAGATAGGGAAACACCCTACACACTGGTTTCCCAGCACATGCCTTACATGATACGGCAGGGCTTCTGTGGCAGCAGCTTCAATGATGTAAAGCGAATGTAGTCCCATCAAGACCACAGCATTGGCTGAGCAGCTACTGCATGCTAGGCACTGGAGGAATCGCAAGAACAAAACCAAGCCCTTGCCCTCAAGAAGCCTGCATTCCAGCGGGGCAGAAAGACTTCAAAACACAGAGCAGGTAAAATGGACAGTGTGTCAGATGGGGATGAGTACTATGAGAAAAATAAAGCAGGAAAAGAGAACAGGACTATTTGGATGGAGGTGGTGCAAATTCAAATATCAGAGAGCTCTTGCTGGGAAGCTGATATTTGAGCAAAGATTTGAGAAGGTGGGAAAGCAGCAGAGCAAAGGAGGCAGGGGCAGCTCTGGACTCACAGCTGTCCAGCATGGCCATGGCATGGTCACTTCCAGACAGAGCCCCTGGCTGCTGGATAGGGACCCCAGCGCCTCAGAATACCCTTTCTGGGGTCACCTCTGGCACCCTCTGCAAACCTCAAGGGAGAAGTGTGAGACCTGGGGCCATCAATCAGGGTCCAGGCACCTTCTGAAAGAGCCTCTCAAAGCCAGTGGAACCAGCAGCCCCAGACCTACGGTGTCAGGTATCCATCTCTGCCCACCAGACCACTGCCACTTTCACGGGTGTGATGACATGGGGCCTGTCTACTGGTAGTCTTCTGCTTTCGTGGAATTCTGCAAGTACTTTTCTGCCTGGGCCACAGCATGTCAGCCAAGCACCTCTCAGGGTCCCTCCTGGAGGGACGATGTTTAGAAGGTCAACACAGTGCTCCTGCCTCCTTTCCAGGGCCATCATAACTTGCCACCATGGGTGTGTTTTAATAAATTTTATTTCTACAACAACAACAACAAAAAAGATGATGGTTGCCATATGACTCATTATTATTATTATTATTATTTTTGAGATCTGTCACCCAGGCTGGGGTGCAGTGGCACAATCTCAGCTCATCGCAACCTCCGCCTCCCAGGTTCAAGCCATTCTTCTGCCTCAGCCTCCTGAGTAGCTGGGACTACAGGCATGCACCACCATGCCCAGCTAATTTTTTATATTTTTAGTAGAGACGGGGTTTTACTGTGTTAGCCAAGATGGTCTCAATCTCCTGACCTCGTGACCCGCCCACCTTGGCCTCCCAAAGTGCTGGGATTACAGGTGTAAGCCACTGAGCCCAGTGCACGCTTACCTTTTAAAGCATTTTTAAGCATCAATTGTGAAATGAAAAGCCCCCAAAAACGCCATCTTTGAGGGTGAAAAGTTAGTGTGTGTTTGTACTGCTCTTGTTCCAAAGGGCAGATTTTGTAGCATTAGTAGGTGGTGATTAAACCGCATAACAGCATCCTGCGCTGCCAGAGCCCATGTGCAGGGTAGGGTCCTGACAGCTCCCAAAACACCCCCTCTTCCAGCACTCAGTCCTGTGGAGGCAGCACAGCCTCAGGGAGGCCAGAGACTCTGGGCCTGGGGCTGAGTCATTGAGTCCCTGCACAGCACAATCAATCTGCCATCCATGTGGTGACCCAAAATTGTGGTAAGTAAATACTTCTGGCTACTCAATAGCTTCTGAAATTTAAATCTCTAGAAAAAGCAGTAGGACCCTAGGTCTGCCTGTCTACTGTCCTTGTCCTCCCATATAAAATGGGCTAGGTATGGTGGCTTATGCCTGTAATTCCCCGTTTTTGGAGGCCAAGGCAGGAGAACTGCTTGAGCCTAGGAGTTGGGAGACCAGCCTGGGTAACGTGGCAAGACCCCCTCTCTAACTTAAAAAGAAAATTTGCTGGGTGTGGTGGCACACACCTGTAATCCCACTACTAGGGAGGCTTAAGAGGGAGAATTATTTGGGTCCAGGAGGCTGAATCTGCAGGGAGCCGTGGACATATCACTGCACTCCAGCAAAGGTGACAGAACAAAACCTTGTCTCAAAATAATTAATAAATAAATAAAAATAATGAGCCAGGCATGGTGGTGTACACGTGTGGTCCCACTTACAGGCTGAGGTGGGAGGATCACCTGAGCCGGGAGTTCAGGGTTGTAGTGAGCTATATCAAGACACTGTACTTCAGTCTGGACAACAGAGCAAGGCTTTAACTTAAAAAAAAAAAAAAAAAAAAAAAAAAAAGACCACGTGCGGGAAGATGGCAGAGCCAGTTACCAAGTCCTTGCTGTTTGTGTGTCTGGGTAACATTTGTCGATCACCCATTGCAGAAGCAGTTTTCAGGAAATTTGTAACTGATGAAAACATCTGAGAGAACTGGGTCATTGACAGTGGTGCTCTTTCTGACTAGAACGTGGGCCAGTCCCCGGACCCAAGAGCTGTGAGCTGCCTAAGAAATCATGGCATTCACACAGCCCATAAAGCAAGACAGATTACCAAAGAAGATTTTACCGCATTTGATTATATACTATGTATGGATGAAAGCAATCTGAGAGATTTGAATAGAAAAAGTAATCAAGTTAAAACCTGCAAAGCTAAAATTGAACTACTTGGGAGCTATGATCCACAAAAACAACTTATTATTGAAGATCCCTATTATAGGAATGACTCTGACTTTGAGGTGGTGTACCAGCAGTGTCAGGTGCTACAGAGTGTTCTTGGAGAAGGCCCACTGAGGCAGGTTTGTGCCCTCCTGCGGCCAGCCTGACTAGACCCCACCCTGAGGCCCTGCGTTTCCCAGTTGGTGTGTAATGTTCCAGAGCCCAAAGTCCCAGCTCTTTGTTCAGTTGACTTACTGTTTCTTACCTTAAAAAATAATTGTAGATGAAAATCAGTTGTGATTGGCAGAAGAATAAATAAAAACCTTTGATTCAGACAGTTTATGGGGTTTATAAAGCATTCTTAGACTAGCTGAACATCTCACTTTGCCCTAATTACAAAAATAGTTGAACAAACAACATAAAATACAATGAAGGAAAACCTCACTTGAAGGCCCAGGTCAACATCTAAGCCCACTGAGACTTAGATCTCCGAGCCTACCTCCTCGGTCGGTTTGTGTGGATGGCCTGATGGAGGGCAGCTGCCCTCTGCTCCCCTGCACTACCTCTCTCTTCCCCAGGGCCTTTATGGATTCACAGTAGCCCCTCCGTAGGAGCTCACAGTATAGATTAGAAGTATTTTCATCTATACACACCCCTAGTGCACACCTGTATACTGAAAAGATAGAGAAGACAAAGAATTATGCAATCAGTCATTAGCACCTTTAATACTTTTTGATTTTGTCTCCTTTACTTCATGAGGTCAGCTCATTTGCTCCCATCTGAACCACTTTGCCTCTGAAACTTGATTCATTCAGAAAGAAGGACACTTGTATGCTAGTCTACCTATGGTCAGATGAGGAATGTGACTTTTACATGCACATGTAACCCAAATGTCCAATATAAATTGGCTTATTTTTAAAAATAATTTTATAAATTGGCTTATTTTTAAAAATAATTTTAAAAATTGGGAAAAGTTTTATTTGGCATGCGTAAATATTGATTGTTAAGTATTCTTCATCAGCATTTAATAAATGTATAGGCAGATTCTGTGTATTTTGAGTTAATGTCAAAATCAACGGGGGAGTTATAAAAATATAGCTAGGAAAAAAAAAAAAAGAGCTCCCCACAAGAGAAGTCCACCAAAAACACCAGTGCCAACATCACAGGCATTATGTCACCACGCAAGCCCCCCAATTATCTGGTTATGATCTGATCACTGGGCTTTCCTACACACACACAGGTGCAGGCACCCACACCCAAGGGAAGGGAGGGAGCTGTGGCCCACCTCCCCAGCAGCCTCACACAGTGGCTCCCTGGGGCTCCTCATGGCCAAGGCCTGCCCAGGTCAGTGTGGCTTCTTTCCCGCCAGGAGCCTCTTGCCAACCACGTCCTTCCACACCCTCTTCTCAGTCCTGGCAACCAATCAATCTGCCCTCTCAGGACAGCACCCCTTCTGACCTCTTCTACCTTCTACTCCACTGTCAGGACAAGTTTCTGTGACTTCATCAGTACTGAGAAATGTGAAAGGCAGGCCGTGGCACAGGTCTACTGAGAACAAGGAAGGACCAATGCTCTAAACGGAATCTGGCCAAGAGCGTAAGCACCATCAACAGTTTAGGTCCTTAAGGCGACCAGGTACCATCCCCAGGTCTCTGGAAGAGTGGCTCTTGAAACCCCCACGCCACTCAGTAACAAGTCACTGCCCCTACTTGTTCCCACAGGCACATGGGGCCACCAGGTGCTGGTGCTGGTGCTCTTTCCACACCTCTGATAGGAAAACAAACCCTGAGTTTTAAACAAACTGAAACCTGTAAAAATGCAGCCCGTTTGTAAACTGGGCATTTGCTGAGGATTTTAATTTGTTTCATCAAATGTGTATATAAGAACCTAGGGCTGGGTGTGGTGGCTCACACCTGTAATCCCAGCACTTTGGGAGGCCGAGGCGGGCAGATCACAGTCAGAAGATTGAGACCATCCCGGCCAACACAGTGAAACCCGTCTCTACTAAAAAATACAAAAAACTGGCCGAGTGTGGTGGCACACCCCTGTAATCCCATTTCAATTTCACTTTCTGTAACTTTTCTCAGTGTGAAGTTCAGCAGTCTCCTCTTAGAAGTAGAAACCAGGCAGGGCACAAAGGCTCAGGCCTATAATCCCAGCACTTTCAGAGGCCAAAGTGGGAAGATGACTTGAGTCCAGGAGTTCAAGACCAGTCTGCGAAATACAGTGAAGCCCCATCTCTATAAAAAAAATGTTTTTAATTAGCCAGGCATGGTGGTGTGTGCCTATAGTCCTGGCTACTAGGGAGGCTGAGGAAGGAGAATCACTTGAGGCCAGGAGTTCAAGACCAGCCTGGACAATACAATGAGACCACCCCCACTACATCTTCAAAAAAAAAAAAAAAAAAAAGTAGGAAGTCTCTTGGCTGGGTGCAGTGACTCATGCCTGTAATCTCAGCACTTTGGGAGGCCGAGGCGGGCAGGAGTTGGAGACCAGCCTGGCCAACACAGTGAAATGTGTGTTCTCTACCAAAAATACAAACATTAGCTGGGTGTGGTGGCGCATGCCTGTAATCCCATTTACTCGGGAGGCTAAGGTAGGAGAATCACTTGAACCTAAGAGGTGGAGGTTGCAGTGAGCAGAGACTGCGCCACTGCAACCAGCCTGGGAAACAGATTGAGAGACTCTGTGAAAAAAAAAAAAAAAGTAGAAATTCTCAAGGGAAAATTAATTTGAGATCTAATTACATTTTCATATCCACCAAAAACAAATCCAGTCTCAATTGAAGGATGCAGCACATTGTTTAGTCACTAATAAGTGTTCAGAAAAATGTCAACATCAAAATATCCAGCATCCCACAGTCTAAACTGCTAAATGTAGCAATCATTTAATTAGCAAATAGATTAAAATGCAAATGAATTTGGTAGCAAAAGAAAAGAGATGACCTGTGGATTTCTCCGCCACCACTCATCAAGTCTCACATCAAGAATCACCAAGAGTCTTCCAGAGACTTAACTACCTGGTGTCAAGGCAGTCTTGTCCGGGGCAGATGAAGAAGTGGCAAGGTGGTACAACCTGCCCAGGTCTCAGAAGGCCAAAGCAAGTGTCTATGGGAGAAGGCATAGCCTGGGCAGCCCTGAGTTGAGAGGGCAGAGTCTGTGGCTTCCCTGGGCTCTGGGGTCCACGTGGGGAGGGTACCCAGCTGAAGAGGAGCTTTCTTTCCCAAAACGGTTTTGAGGGATTGTGTAACGGTGGGAGAATCATGGATGGATTTTCCTCCTCTAGTTTGAAATGCAGTTCAAAACACCTTTACAATGGAAAGTGATTTATCCATTCATTCCCCAAACAGATAATTCACCAAGCACCTACCAGAAGCCCAATACTATCTGAGGCCAAGACTGAAAAGAGAAGACCCCAGGGTCAGCACCAGGGCAGGTAACAATTGACTGGTGCTCCTCAGATCCCCCTATATCTTTATCTCTTTAAGAAGGATAAAGTGCAAATTAAGCAAGGATTTTACAGAAAAAATGAGGTTGGGAAGCTGGAAGCTTCCAAAGACTCAGGGTCAGTGCAACAAGAAACAGTCTTTCAGCCTCAGGGGGAGGCCACTGTTCTCTACACATCCGGTATTTGAGCAATGGCAACTAGATAACTTAAACACATCTTGGCTCCTAAGAAGGTTCTTTTTTCCCCCTACAAACCTGAGGAAGAATTCAATCCAAAGTATCACCTGAGTAAAAAGATCCAAAAGATTAGTCACTAGTTACTAAACCATCTCTGTCTAAGCCGTTTGCACTTGAACTGGTCCTGGGCCTCAAATAGACAAGAGCTGTTCCAAGTGCAACATCAGAACCCCGTCTCTGCCACTTGCTCCCAGTCAGTCCCTGGGCACGTTACCTCAGCTCTCTGTGGCTCAGATTCCTCACCTGAAAGTCAGGCAGCCGGATGGCAAGCAGAGGCTTGCTTTGAGGATTTACAGAGTTCATCCACAAGATGCACCTGAGCAGGTCTTGAAGCCAGCTGTAAGCACTTTCACAACTAAGTAACACAGAAGACACATACATAAAGTTTTCTCAACCAATGGTCACTGGATCATAAAAGAAGCTTTTCAAAGCCAAATGAAGTGTGTCCCGTTTTCCAAATGCCTTAAATATCGACTGAATTAGAAGGCCCAACTCTAACTTTGGGGACTAAACTATATAGAAAGGCTGAGCTCCCTCAACACACAGGAGAGAAATCAAGTCAGAAATCAAGTCAGAAAAAAGCGTTAGCCAGGCGCAATGGCTAACACCTGCAATCCCAGCACTTTAGGAGGCAAAGGTGGGAGGATCAATTGAAGCCAGGAGTTCAAGACCAGCCTGGCCAACATGGTGAAACCCCGTCTGGCAGGCGCCTGTAATCGCAGCTACTCAGGAGGCTGAGGCAGGAGAATCACTTGAACCCAGGAGGCAGAGGTTGTAGTGGGCAGAGATTACGCCATTGCACTCCAGCCTGGGCGACAAAAGCAAAACTCCATCTCAAAAAAAAAAAAAGATGAAAATCAGGGCGCCTCCTGTGGTCAAGATGCTGTCACGTATCTGAACACTTCAGCCAGCAAGAGAAAGGATCCTAAACAAAAAGCTAAGCTACCTTTAAAGGGCAGTGTGTGTGCTCTGGAGCCCAGGAATGCACTGAGACAGGTACAGCCAGCTCGGGAGAGCACATACACTCTCACACGTGGCAAGCAGGAACAGCTCTCTCCAGGCCCCCGATGAAAGTTGTGAGAGGCTGCCACAATCCAACCAGCTCATTTGCAAAGGGATACTGCCCTCAGGTCAGCTGTGTTCACTGGCAAAGAACATTCGGTAGAGACATCCTCTCACCCCAGGAAACTCCACAAACTAGGCTCAGCAGAGAAAACCAGGTGGAGATAGGGGTGTTAGGGAGTGACTGCTGCTACCTTCCCCTACCCTTCAGGCTGCCACCGCTAAGGACAACAGTGGTGGAGTAACACCAACGCCCCAATCGAGTTCTAGGCTTACCGCTTACCTATGGGTAAGCCACCCTCTCTCCGACCCATAAAGGCTCTTCTATAAAATGAGGCTAATGACATGGGTCCACCTGCAAGGGCTGCGGGCCCCACACCAGACAGGAGCGTGAAGCACTTTGTAGAGTCCGGGGGTGGCTCACAGGGAAGGCCCTGTGTCGGAGGGAATTCTTGGTGTCCTCACACTACCAACCGGTGCCAAAAGGCTTTGCCCACACTGGTCCTTGACCACAGGCAAACGGGGAGCTCGCCCACACCAGGCAAGTGGTCACCAATGCTCTCCTGCCATGCAACTCAGCAAAACGCAGCTCGCTCCAACCAGCGTGGAACCCCAGCAACAGGTGAGGGCCGGAGGAAGGCTGTTTCTATTTCTCCACAAAGGGAGGGGGAACAGTGGTGGAGTGACTCAATCTGTCCTTCCACAGCCATCTCTGTCTAGCTTTAAATGCTGTAGTTTAAAATAAATAAAATGCCGTTTTTCTCTACTAAAAATAACATTTATTAAGTGCTGTGTGCCACACTTTCTTCTGAGCATTTCACATGTATTATCGTGGTTAGTCCTCAAAACAACTCTGGCGGTGGGTACCACCAGCACCCTTTCTACAGAGGGACACGGAGATACACAGCAGGCTTCTGTCCAGTCAAACACTCCACAGTGAAGTCACAAGCAGTTCTGAAGCAGAATGCAACTGCAGAGCCCACACTCACAGCCCTCCCATGAGGAGGGATCTGCCTACCTGATGCTGTGTGTTCCCCAGGGAATCCGGAGGGGCCGGGGCAAAACTGTAGCACCTAGTCCTTAGCGCCTGGCCACACAGCAGGCCACACCCTTCTGACCTGTCCATTCCCCTACACGGAATCTAGGCGATACAGTCAGAAATCAAACTAAGATGTATATGACTAAAATATTCATTCAGAATTTACTACTAGCAACTGTAACAACCTATGTGAATGTTCAAGGGCAGGACAACTGCTCATCCACACAAAGGAACATTAGCCACTGGAAGTGAAGTGGTAAATGCACAATGTTAAGTGGAAACCGTGGGAGACAAAACCATGCCCCACTCTGGTTAAGAAAGAAAGGAGAGGCCTGGCACCTCACGCCTGTAAACCCAACACTTTGGAGGCCAGGGCGGGAGGATTGCTTGAGGTCAGGGAAACAGAGTGAGACCTGATCTCTACTACATTCAAGATTTTCGAGACCATCCTGGCTAACACAGTGAAACCCCATCTCTACTAAAAAATACAAAAATTTAGCCGGGTATGGTGGCAGGCGCCTGTAGTTCCAGCTACTCAAGAGGCTGACGCAGGAGACTCGTTTGAAACCGGGAGGCGGAGGTTGCAGTGAGCCAAAATCGCACCACTGCACTCCAGCCTGGGCGACAGAGGGAGACTCCATCTAGAAAAAAAAAAAAAAATGGCCGGGCGAGGTGGCTCACGCCTGCAATCCAAGCACTTTGGAGGCCAAGGCGGGCGGATCACCTGAGGTCGGGAGTTCAAGACCAACCTGACCAACATGATGAAACCCCATCTTTAAAAAAAAAAAAAAAAAAAAGGAAAAGATAATCAGCTGAGTGCAGTGGCTCACACCTGTAATCCCAGCACTTTGGGAGGCAGAGGAGAATAGATCACCTTAGGTCAGGAGTTCAAGACCAGCCTGGCCAATATGGTGAAACCCTGTCTACTAAAAATACAAAAATTAGCCGGGTGTGGTGGTGGGCACCTATAATCCTAGCTACCTGGGAGGCTGAAGCACAAGAATCGCTTGAACCCAGGAGGCAGAGGTTGCAGTGAGCTGAGATTGTGCCACTGCACTCTAGCCTGGGTGACAAGAGCAAAACTGTCTCAAAAAAAAAGAAAAGAAAAGATATTAACATGTTAACAGGAATGACATCTGAGTAAATGAAGGACAGATCTAGGTTCCCTATAACCAGTAACCCTGATAGCTGCAGAGGGCAAAGGGCAGCCTGGGCAGGGTCAGCAGGACCCACATCCAGGACACTCAGAGGATGCTGGAGGGAGCTCCTGGGGGGCAGGACCTTGGAGGGACCTTACCAATGACCCCCACGTGGAGCCACTAAGTCATCAGTGGACGATGGTGAGACCACATGGGCTCATAAACCTTTTTGAACTTCCAGGTTCATCAGTTCACTCACTGAAAAAGGACTCAAGGAATCACGAGCATTTACTAATGAGGAGATGAAGGAACTGGTATCTTCTAGATGCAGATCTGTGTTATGGGCAGAAATAATTAACTATTGGAGCAGTATCAGAAAAACAGCAGCATATCCCAGACAATTAATCTAATCTGTACACTTGTAAGATTCCACTTCACAGTCCAGTAACCTTAGATAAAATGTAGAGTGATTATGCATCTAAAAGCTTTACTCGCCGGGCGCGGTGGCGCGTGCCTGTAGTCCCAGCTACCCGGGAGGCTGAGGTGGGAGGATCGCTTGAGCCCAGGAGTTCTGGGCTGCAGTGCGCTATGCCGATCGGGTGTCCGCACTAAGTTCGGCATCAATATGGCGACCTCCCGGGAGCAGGGGACCACCAGGTTGCCTAAGGAGGGGTGAACCGGCCCAGGTCGGAAACGGAGCAGGTCAAAACTCCCGTGCTGATCAGTAGTGGGATCGTGCCTGTGAATAGCCACTGCACTCCAGCCTGGGCAACATAGCGAGACCCGTCTCTTAAAAAGAAAAATAAATAAATAAATAAATAAAAATAATAATAAAAAAAAAAAAATAAATAAAGCTTTACTCAATGAAACCTATTCTTAGAAAATATCAACACGCTCTTGCCTTCTGTTTTCCTAAAATTAATTTAACATAATTAAAGTTAACAACTAAGTAAAACTGAGTTTCTAATCTGAAGTAGTCACATTTCTTATATACCATTTAAATATGAATCTTCCACCGGCAATTAAGTTCACTCTGGAAATGTCTCTCCCACAACCCAGTTTGGGAATGAGAGTGACACCTAAGGCCAGCGGGCGTGGAGTACCTCCCCACCTGTCTACAGGAAATGTCCTGGGTCCCCAAGACTAAGAGCCCAAACACGGGGAAATCTGGTATGCACAGGCACCCTATCTCTGGGGTTCTAGCCCCACTGCCCCTCCTTGTCCCCACTGGCTGGCCTGCCTCTCCCCTTCAAGGACGATCTGTGTTCTGCTGGGCTGGGAATTCCCAGCACATCTCACCCTGCAGTTGGGGCGGCAGCACTGGTCACCGGTCCCTAGCTCACACTGGCCTGCCAGCTCTGCCCTCTCCTCCTCTGTCCTTCAGCCTCAGCAGGGACTGTGTTGTTCTCTGTCTCTGCGGGACTAGGGCTCTGTATTCCCCACATCAACAGCATCTCCACAGGCAAGGTGCTGTGTCCCTGTGAGCAGCAAAAGGACTGCTGGAATGCCACACACAGTTCCTGAAGGCCCTGGAGTCTCCCATAGACACATGCATACCCACAGAAACCTGGAATACTGTTCCAGTAACGCTAATGGGAGACCCTCTCAGGAAAATGCTAAATCAGTGTGGTCAGACTTTAGTGGTTTTTTTCTTTTTGAGACTGAATTTTACTGTCACCAGGCTGGAGTGCACTGGCATGCTCTCGACTCACTGCAACCTCTACCTCCCAGGTTCAAGCAATTCTCCTGTTTCAGCCTCCCGAGTAGCTAGGACTACAGGTGCGTGCCACCACGCCCAGCTAATTTTTGTCTGTTTAGTAGAGATGGAGTTTCACCATGTTGGCCAGGATGGTCTCGATCTCTTGATCTCATGATCCACGCACCTTGGCCTCTCAAAGTGCTGGGATTACAAGTGTGAGACATTTTGCCCAGCAGGACTTTGGTCTTGAATCCTCAGAAGCTACTCTCTCCTTGAAATAGTAAAAACACAAAAACCAGCCCCTAGCATGTCACTGGCCATATGAATGCCACCTGGCAGGAACACCCCTCTAGGGGGTTTACAACCACATAAGAGAGACCTAGCAGATTTCTAAGCAAGCATGCCTATCTGACATCTGAAACGACACAGAAACACACGTTCCCCCTTTTTGGACTTATCTGCAAGGTGTGAACAGTCTCTTCTTGGGGACAGTAACAGGCAACAGAGACACAGAGAGACCTTATCCCAATGTAATGTTAACAGCTAACTCCAGAATAAAACTTCACATCATCATTAGCGTGCAGAGAAGAGCTATTTTGTCAGGCACGACATTCATCTGCACCTCCAACCAACCCCCCGTGGAGTTTAGTTACCAGTGACATGAAAAAAAGGGAGGGTAGTGGGCCAGTCTGGGATCTCACCTTCACTTCACTAACTCCAGGCACCTAACACTGCAGACAGGCCAGGATTTTTATTTTATTCTCATTCCAAAAAAGTCTCAAGCTCAAAATGATGGTTTAAAAAAAAAAAAATCTTAGCAAGTTCTCCTGTGCAGATGCTGCTGGTGCTGAGCTTTGTGTGTCTGGGGTAAGGAAAGTGAGCACGAGTCCCAGGTGGTTTAGAAGTGGTTATGGGGCAGACGCAGTGGTCCTGTAATCCCACACCTGTAATCCCAGCACTTTGGGAGGCCGAGGCGGGTGGATCATCTGAGGTCAGGAGTTTGAGACCAGTCTGGCCAACAGGGCAAAACCCCGTCTCTATCAAAAACACAAAAAAATTAGCCGAGTGTGGTGGTGCAAGTCTGTAATCCCAGCTTCTTGGAAGGCCGAGGCAGGAGAATCACTAGAACCCTGGGGACAGAGGTTGCAGTGAGCCAAGATCACACCACTGCACTCTAGCCTGGACAGAGCCAGACTCTATTTCAAAAAAAAACATTAGCTGGGTGTGGTAGTGTGCACTTGTAATCCCAGCTACTCGAGAGGCTGAGGCAGGAGAATCGCCTGAACAACAGGAGGTGGAGGTTGCAGTGAGCCAAGATTGCACCACTGTACTCCAACCTGGGTGACAGAGCAAGACTTTGTTGCAAAAAAAAAAAAATTGTTTTCAAAGACAGGCTAAGAGCACCAACCATCCCCTTCTTTTCTTCATTCATCATCTTCAACAATGCCCTAAACCTACCCAGAACCAATGCACCAAGGCTTCTGTGTACTGATATTAAATAAGCTGTAATCAGTAAACATGCTCACAGCATATAAATCAGTACATTCTAACAAAATGTACATGGAGAACATAACTCCCCCTTGTAGGTGTGGGTGCACATGGTGGCTTTCTTCCAAAGAGCACAGTATGAAAGGCAGGGAGTGACTTCACAGGCAAGAATCTGACAAGTGCCGCCTCAGTCAGGTGGCCAAGGTCAACATCAACGCAGACAGCGCACTCTCATGGCACAGACCCTTGATGTGATGCAATGAACACGGCACGACCTCTATGCTCTTTCTCCCAAAAACCTGTAACTCCAGTCTCAGTATCCCTCAAAACCACCAAGGTCATCAAAAAACAAGGAAAGCTGGAGAAAGCCTAACAGGGAAGAGGAACCCTGTCATGGGAGATCCCGGAGTGGGGATCCTGGGACAGAAGGAGGATATAATGTAAAAACTAAGGAAATGTGAAAAACGTATGGACTTTACCCTGTATTAACATTGGTTCATTACTTGTAACAAATATACGATACTAATTCAATATTTTAGTACTCAAGGAAACGGGGTGCAGAGTATTGGGCAACCCTCTGCATTATCTTTTCAATTGTTCCATAAATCTAAAACTGTTCTAGGCCACATGAGGTGGCTCACACCTGTAACCCAAGCACTTTGGGAGGCCAAGGCGGGAGGATCACTTGAGGCCAGGAGTTCGAAACTAGCCTTGGCAACATAGTGAGATTCCATCTCTATATTAACAAAACAACTATGCAAAATATAAAGCCTGTTTTTTTTTAAAAAAAAGAAGGAATTACAGATTACCCTTTAGTTGGCCAGGCGCAGTGGCTCACGCCTGTAATCCTAGCACTTTGGGAGGCCAAGGCACGCTGATCACCAGGTCAGTAGTTCGAGACCAGCCTGACCAACATGGTGAAACCCCGTCTCTATTAAAAATACAAAAATTAGCCAGGCATGGTGAAGAATCACTTGAACCCAGGGGGCAGAGGTTGCAGTGAGCCAAGATCACACAACTACACTGCAGCCTGGGCAACAACACGAGATTCCATCTCAAAAAGAAAAATGCAATGTTAATGCTATCTCAGACGTGATGATGATGAGGCTGTACAGGAGACAGTTTCTGAGCTCAGAAGTCACCTGGAGAAGGATTCTAGGCTGAAATACTATCATGTGTGTGATTTATTTTCAAATAATAAAAATAACAGAAAAAATTTTGGAGGTGAGGGGGTAACATATAAAAGCAATTATGGAAAAAGCAACTAGGAGAATCCAGGTGAAAGGCCTAGGGATATTCATTGTACTATGCTTTCAACTCTTCTTTAGTTTTGACATTTTCAGAATAAAAATTATTAGAGAAAGGTTCATCCTCACTTCAGTAAGCTCCAGGGGACAGCGCCAGGCCTACCTTATTCACCACTGTTTCCCGGCTGCTAGCTGAATGCCAGGTCCTCATCCCACCAGCCCAGCAAACCACTGAACCACTGCTAATGTTTCTGCGGGACCCTCCCTCCACGCATCTTCCTGGCCTGAGGAAAGTGACACTGAGCATGCTGCTTTGCAACCAGGTCCTTTCAAGTAGAAACACTTTGTAAGCACCTGTCGGGAAAGTACAGTCGGCCCTCCCCATCCACAGGTTGACCCCACACGCATGGATTCGACCAACGGTGGATAGAAAATATTAGGAAAAAAAGAAATTGCATCCATAGTGAACATGTACAGACTTTGTTTCCCGTCATTATTCCCGAAACAATATAGTACAGCAACTATTTACATAGCATTTACATTGCATTAGGCATTATATGCAATCCGGTGACGACAAAGTGCACAGGAGGGAGTGCACAGGTTATATGCAAACACTACACCGCCTCAGAGGCAGGGACTTCAGCACCCTCTGACTGTGGTGTCTGAGAGAGGTCCTGGAACCCATTTCCACAGAGCCTGAGGGACAACACAGACTCACCACAATGGTTCAACCTATCTCTGGCTGAGGAGAATTCAGGATATTTCCAATTCTCCCCTATTTCAAAGCTGTGACAAATATTCTAGGAGCAAAATCTTTGTGTGCACTTTATTTTCCAAGCTTAAATTCCCAGAAGCTGAACTATTGAATCTGTCTTTGAACACACAATGGGAAGTGACTGCCGCCCCACCTCAGCAACAGTAGGTGCTATGTTCCCACCTGTACAGAGTTCCAGCTTCCATCTACAAACTCGAGGTACTACCATTTTCTCTGCAGTGCACTCCAGCCTGGGCAGCAAAGCAAGACTCCATCTCAACAACAACAACAAAAAGCAGGAGATTGGTCAGAAAAGACTGTACAGCCACGAGAGTTTCCACGTAGGGAAATTTCTCCAGGCAAGGAGGCAAAGCCTGGTGAAGAAAAGAACTGCTGAGAACAGGGCTGCAAGGAACACCCTGGACCCTCTGGGCCGCGAAGACTGGAAAGAGAGGCCGTGGCAGGGTACCCAAGACTGGGCCCCCCTCGGAGGAGGAACAAAATGACAGGCCAGGAGAGAAGGGGAGGTGCAGAAGGGCTGGCACCTGGGGACCAGCCAGCAAGTCCTTGGAGCCCTCCCTCACTAGAAAAGGGGAAGCAGGAAGGACAGCGGCAATGGCCAGAGTGAGGAGAACGCAGCACCGTGCGGCAGTGCGGAGTGAGGGCCGTGTTCACGGAGTGCCGCCTGCAGGGACAGCAACCGAGGCCACAGCACTGAGGGCTGCACTAACGCAGCAAGGGGGGAGTCACACACCAAAGACTCAGGAGCAAGGTCCTGTCCCTGCTCCCACCCCCGGGGCTCCTGAAATCACCGAGGAAGAACTGAAAGGTGAGGGCCCCTTTCCCACGTTTCACTGCAGGTCAATGCATGCCAGGAGCATTTCAGTGAGGCTTCAAGTCTTCCCCGCAAATCTCATCACCCTTTTCTGAAGGCATTCAATGCACAGCTGTCACTTTGAGCTACAACCCTTTCCTACTGCAGTCAAATTAATTCCAAAAGGGAAAAAACAGGCTGAAGAATGGGACTTTAACAATGAATTTATTGTAAAAACTAAGCCCGTAGCCAGATGAATCCTGACTGGCATACTGCTGAGGCGCACAGCCTCTCCTCAGCCTTCTCCAGCATGGGAGGACCTGTCACTAGCTCCATAAACACGCGGGAGATGCGAACCGCCAGAACCAACATCCTTGGCCTCCAGACATACCTTCAAACTGCGTCCTTTAAGTATTTCGATTCCCTGCAGGCTGCGAGCTGATTTGAAACACAGATTGGGCCAGTCCCCAGCACTGTGGCTGATATAGAGGGCATCTGATCTTGTCTGTGGAATGAAGAAAGTCATTGGGCTGTCCAGGACCTACATGCCCACCTTCATCAGATGAAAACCACACACTTGTTTATTCTGCAGGGGGCCGTGTGCTCAACAGTGAGCTGCTAATGTCAGGCTTGTCCATCTTCTTCATACTTAAGCTCTATAGTACTGTTCGCAATTCTGTGGGCCCTTGTATAATCCAACTCTTTAAACAGAAACCAGGCTGAGCGCAGTGGCTCACACCTGTAATCCCAGCACTTTGGGAGGCTGGGACGGGAGGATCCCTTGAGCCCAGAAATTTGAGACTAGCCCTGGCAACACAGCAAGATCTCCATCTCAATCAATCAATCAATAATATAGGTGGATACACACCTGTAGTCCCAGCTACTCGGGAGGCTGAGGCACAAGAATCCCTTGAACCAGGAGACAGAGGTTGCAGTAAGCTGAAACAGTGCCACTGTATTCCAGCCTGCATGACACAGCAAGACTCTGTCTCAAATAAATAAATAGACAAATAAACAAACGGAAACCAGAATCAAGTGTTCTTATAAGGGATGTGAAGTCCAGAAATACAATCTTCTATAATGAATTGAGTATCTCTCTTAACACATTCAAAGAGACCTGGAATTTCTTGGAGTAAAAATTCCAGTTTAAATATCAGGAAAATTGTCTAGACTAGGAGAATGGAAACAGACTTTGTGCAACCAACATCAAGTACAGAAAATAGACTCCAACAATCATCATGAACCCAAACAGGCCTTTCTCCTCGCTAAAAGAGAAGAGAACACACAGAACCCATTCCTCATTAGTCTTTGAGAAAACGTGCCCTGCCTGTGATCTAACAGCTAGAGACGGAACATACAACCTGTTCTCAATAATCAAATAATTTTTTAAAGGACCTGGTATCACACTGAGCAAGTGAATAATGCAATTCTGTTATAGAAGAATGCATGGCTGAAAAAACCTGAGCAATGTATGTCCAGAACTTGAAGTTTCCATGCCAGCACTTCCTCCCAGCACCCTGCCCTTTGAACATGCCTACAAAACAACTGCGCTGTGCAGCCCGGCAACCACCTGTCATCACACGGCAGGCGTGGAGTGGCACGCACCGCCCTGGCCCTCGCACCTGCTCGGGGGGCTGTTTCTGTACCCAGTGCTCCTCTGCAGCCACAGCCTGCCTCCCCACAGAACTGCAGCACCATGTGGCATCCTGTCCAAGTCCATTTCCACAGAAGATGCCTCTCGAGAAGGGGAAAGTGCCACGCTAATGCCCACTCCCTTCCAAACACATCCTCTCAGAAGGGACTGGCCACGCTTGTCCCCTCATTTCTGCAGCACTTCCCAGTTCATCACCCGCTTGCCCAACTCCGTCTCCACCAGTGTCAATCAGCTGCCCTGGAGCATCTAAACCCTGGGTCAGGTGGCACGGGGGATGAGGGCATACACTGAAAACTAGAACACTCCCTGTTCCTCCCCAAAACCATGCTGAAGGCAGTCTAGAGGGCCAAGACCTGCCAAGAAGAGCTGCCCTTTTCAGGCCCCACATCTCTGCAGACTGCTGTTGGGTCCTTGTCATAAAATACATCTCAGAAGAGCAGAACAAACTACTTCCCTCTTAGTACTGGGACCTCACCTTGCCAGCTCTGGACTTGGCTTGGACTAGCTGTTGGGTCATTGTTGGGGACAGGAACACATCACACTATGCACCAGACCAGCCACATAAGAAGAACTCCCCAAAAGGAGGGAGAAAATCGAAAGCCACTTCTCTCCATGCTCTCTGCTTCTCCCTTCGCCTTCTCCTAAGGATGCAGCCACTTTTGCAAAAGACAGAACCACCCTAGGGAGTGCAGGAGGCCACTCTGCCTAGTTCCCCAATCCTACCTGCAGCAAAATCATTACGTTTCTTTTTTCCAAAGGGAGGATTCCAAGCCTCACCCATTCAGAGTACTGACCTCAAACAAGGCTGAATCACAGCCTCTGTCCAAACAGCTGCTTTCTGACAGCAGGAGGCTGAAACAGGCCCCAGGGTCACAGAGTTCAGCCATCTGCCCAAAAAAATATGAACAGTTCTTCCACGTGAAGACATCCCTCCCGCCTCCAGCACGGCATGGTCAAGACATTCAGGCTCAACCCCCAGGAAGACATCCTGGGCAGTGGCACTGAAGACTTTCTTACACAGAGTGCTGGGCTGAGCTGTCTTACACACCCCACCTTGGGGGTTCCAAAGGTGAGGGGCAGGGTGACCCTGGAGTCTCAACCCCTTATGAGGCAGGTACTTAACGTCTCTGCAGCTCAACTTCTGCACCTGTAAAATGGGAACAACACCTACCTTGCAATGAGGTGTCAAAGTATCTAGGAAAATGCCTGTCTTGAGTAGTCAGCTCAAGAAATGGTACTCACAACCTCTGGCCCACTTAGCATCAGACTGGGCCAGGCCACTGTTTGCCTTTACACGCGCACTGCTCCCCCTGCTGGCTGTCTACCGTACAAGTGACACGGGCAAGTTCACTGGGAAGGGGGCTGGCTTCTCATACATGGCCACCCTAAAGTCCAGAGGCAAACCCACTTGAACCTGAAGGTCTATCCATCCTCAGGTGAAAATCCAGGATTAGGGCTGCCTCTACCATTACGCACAGGAAACACGGCATATTCTCACATACGTACACATCAGGGAATTCAGCTGACGGAGATGCAAAAGCCTTGTTCCTGACGTTTCCTCACGTGGAAATCTATCTTCTATTCTATCATTCTTGCTCACTGGATTCAGTGATATTGTGCAAAAAAAGCTGCCTAGGTGAAGAAAACTGCAGATATTAAATGTCCATCATGTGGAACTGCTAAGGCCATGAGAAAATGTGCTCGGGCCCGGCGCAGTGGCTCACACCTGCAATCCCAGCACTTTGGGAGGCCAAGGCAGGCAGATCATGAGGTCAGGATTTCCAGACCCGCCTGGCCAATATGGTAAAACCCTGTCTCTACTAAAAATACAAAAATTAGCTGGGGGTGGTGGCATGGGCCTGTAATCCCAGCTACTCAGGAGGCTGAGGCAGAAGAATCGCTTGAACCCAGGAGGCGGAGGTTGCAGTGAGCCGAGACTGCGCCACTGCACTCCAGCCTGGGTGACAGCGAGATAGTCTGCCTCATAAAAAAAAAAAAAAATGTGCTCTTTCCTCTTCCCATAGATGCCACCAAATACACACCTTGCTTTGAGACAGCGTCACTGGGTGCAAGTTAACCTCCCAAACTTCACCACGACGGTCCATCCCAGCCTCAACTGAGCCTGACCAAGCAGCCTAATTCATGTTTTTGCCTGCTAGCTGGGGCACTCCAGGGAATACTTGTTGAAACAGCCAAAGGCATCCCTTTCACCCTTCACCATTTTTCTCAACTGAATTGTTTTCCTTCTTTAACGCTTCGGATTATAACGTATCTCTACAAAATCCACAAATGAGCTGCAGAAGGTTCAAGAGCCTCCTGACGTAGTTACAAAATTCAGTGTCAACTGTGCATTTTTCTCAGAAGAGGACCTGTATCTTTCCTCAAATTCTCAAACAAACTCACGACCTCCGCCCCCCAAAAAAAGATCAAGAACGTCTATCAAAAAGCTGCATCTGCCGGGCACAGTGGCTGACACCTGTAATCCCAGCACTTTGGTAGGCGGAGGGGGGTGGATGATCTGACTTAGGAGTTCGAGACCAACCCGGCCAACATGGAGAAACCTCGTCTCTACAAAAAATACAAAAATGAGCCAGGCGTGGTGGCGTGTGCCTGAAATCCCAGCTACTCGGGAGGCTGAGTAAGGAGAATCGCTTGAACCAGGGAGGCCGAGCTTGCAGTGAGCCGTGATCGGAGCACTGCACTCCAACCTGCGCGAGGGGAGCCAGTCTCCATCTCAACAACAACAACAAAATAGCCGGGCGTGGTAGCGAAATCTTGTAATCCCAGCTACTCAGAAGACTGAGGCAGGAGAACTGCTTGAACCCGGGAGGCGGAGGATGTGCTGAGAGTCGAGATCGCGCCATTGCACTACAGCCTGGGCAACAAGAGCAAAACTATGTCAAAAAAAAAAAAAAAAAGTCGCATCCTGGAAGATAAGGGAACAAGTACATTTCTTGGGTTTTCTTTCACTTAAATTTTTGCCTTTTAAATCGAGCTTTGCAAGCTGTGTAGACGTTCTTCCATCAGCCACTGCACATCGCATACAAGGCATAAATTCTTAAACCATCGTCCCCAGACTCCAGAACTTAGCATATGGAAAACATAAAAACATTAGGGATACTTTTAGCAACAGAGAGAAAATATAGAAACACCAGTGATACTTTCAGCAAAACATTTCACCCAACAAGTGGTTTGTTTTGGTCCTTCCCCTAAAATCCCTCCTACCTGTCAAGCTCACTTCCCCTGGGTGATCCTGAACACTCGGCCTCCCAGGGGCTTCCCACAACGCTGAGCACAGCCACGGGCAGGAAAAGCACCCAAATGCCCCTTGGCCGGACGGTGAAAGGAGAGTTTACTCCATCACTCTTATCAAGAATTTGGAAACGGGGGCCCAGGCGCATCAGGTGCTTGGAGCAAGAACTCGCACCTTCTGCTTCTCTCGCAAGCGGAGGCGCCCGGGACCCCGTTCCAGGTGGAGGCCGAAGGCGGTTCCTCTAACGACAGAACCGAAAAGTAACCCCGGAGGTTCGACTCCAGGCTGCACCGAACCGAAAACAAACTTTCCAGGCACTTCCACCCCGCCGGGCCGGGTGACACCTCCCGGCCTCCCCCGCCCTCCGCGCGTCTGTCAGCGCCCCCGGCCAGGCCCGCGCCCGCCGCAACCCAGGCCCGGACTTCTCGCCGCAGCCAAGCAGCGCCCTCGGCCGGCGCCCGCCATCCCCGGCCCGGCAGCTCCGCCGCAGGTGAGGCGCCGCCCGGCCCTCGGGACCCCAGGCCGCCCCGACTCGCCGGCCCCGGGCGGCCGCCACAGCCGGCGGGATAACGGGCCGGCGCGCCCAGCCGGCCGCCGCGCGCTCACCAGCTGGCTGGTGGTCCTGGCCATGGGCCCCGCGTCGGCGCGGGCACCTCCCCCGCAGCGCTGCGCGGCTCGGCGCCTCCTCAGCGTCCTCCTCCCCGCAGCGGAGCCCCAGCAATGGCCGCCCTCATCCTGCGCCCGCCCCGCCGCCCGCCGCCCCCAACACCGCCCCGCCCCCGCGCGACGCCGGGCAAGACTTCCGCCGCGCCGCCACCGCCGCCCGCGCTCATTGGCCGCGCCCACCGTCGCTCCGCCGCGGCCCGAGTGGGCCCCGCCTCCTCCCTGAGCTGCATTTCCGGGTTGGGGCCTGGCGGGCGGGAGAGGGCCGGCCCCGCCTGGGGAGGGGGACCTCGTAAGAGCCAATCCCAAAGCTCGCGGGGCGGGGCTGGGCGGGGCAGGGGGGGCGAGCTGTCATTCCAGGCTCCCAGACCGGGATACTGAGGCTCACAGGGGACCGGGCTCCGGCCAAGGTCACGCCCGACGTTGCGGCGGGTCTGGGCTCGAACCCGGGGCTCCGACTCCGGAACCGGCTCTGCTTAAACGCGGAGGTGCAACTTTGCTAGTTTCACAACAAGCCTTCACGGAAGGAAATCTGGGCTGTAAAGTCACATTCATACGACAGAAAACAAGCCCATCTTACCACTGTCGATAGTCCCGGAGGCAACTTCAGAACTTCTGTCCTTCCCTATAAATGATTATGTGGCGGTTTTTTTCCTTTGTAGTTGTTAATGTCCATGAGGGATTGTGTTTTGTGTTTTGTTTTTTTGTTTTTGAGACAGTCTCACTCTGTTGCCCAGGCTGAAATGCAGTGGCTCGATCTCTGCTCACTGCAACCTCCGCCTCCTGGGTTCAAGCGATTCTCCTGCTTCAGCCACCTGAGTACCTGGGACTACAGGCATGTGCCACCAAGCTCCGCTAAATGTATTTTTTGTAGAGACGGAGTTTCACCACGGTCGCCAGGCTGGTCTCGAACTCAAGCGATCTGCCTGCCTCAGCCTCCCAGAGTGCTCGGATTACAGCGTTAGCCTCCACGCCCAGCTCAACTGGGTTAACTTTTGTTGTTGTTGTCGTTTTTGATGGAGTCTTGCTCTGGAGTCAGTGGCCCAATCTCGGCTCACTGCAACCTCCACCTCCCAGTTCAAGCAATTCTCCTGCCTCGGACTCCCAAGTAGCTGGGATTACAGGCGCCAGCTACCATGCCTGACTAATTTTTTGTATTTTTAATAGGAAACCATATTGGCCAGACTGGTCTCGAACTCCTGACCTTGTGATCCACCCACCTCAGCCTCCCAAAGTGCTGGGATTACAGGCGTGAGCCAGTGCACTCGTCCAACTTTATTTTTTTTTATACCGACTCATGGCCATGCAGTTCTTAAGTAATGCACAGAGAAAAGGGAAGCAGTGAAGGAAAAACAACTTGAGGAACTAGTACAAAGTGAACTCTAGAACACGGAGCTCAGGGTAGAGGAGCTTCAGGGGCAGGGGCCAAGGGTCAGAGGAGGCTGTTCCATGAAGAAAGCAGCTAAGCAGGCACCAGAGGACAGGGGAGAGAGGGACAGCTGAAGGTCAAGGAAGAAAGGACAGTTATCAGTTGTCCTGGGGGCCCCAATGGCAGCCAGAATGCTTGGCTAAGCCCAAGGCAAACCAGACCAGGTAGCCCCTCTGCCGTCTGGAGACACAGAAACCTCCCCACGGGTCAGGTCAGCTGCCCCTCCCAGGACACCACACAGGGAACAGATGTCTCACCTGGTCCAGCATATTTCTCCGGCACCCAGGCTGGAGGAAGGAGACTGATCCCCTCTCTTTATCTCACCCTTTCCTGCCCAGAACCTCTGTCCATGGCCCATGGATGATCTCCGACCAAGAAGGCCATAACTTGGCCTGACACTGTGAGGTCACAGTCCATTCAGGGAGGGGCAAAAACATGACCAGAACCATCTCAGGAGGGGCTGGAAGGCTGCCTTCTGTGTGTGGCTCTGTGCGGCGTCTACATGTTCCTCACTCATTTCTACAACCCTTATGGCACAAGGGAGGAAACGGGGGTGCAGAGGCCAAGGAACTTGCCCAAGGCCCTACAGCTGGTGTATTAGCTATCTACTGCTGTGTAACAAATTGTCCCAAAACTTAAGATGTGTAAAACAACAAACACGGCTGGGCGCGGTGGCTCTCACACCTGTAATCCCAGCACTTTGGGAGGCCAACACAGGCAGATCATGAGGTCAAGAGATCAAAACCATTCTGGCCAACATGGTGAAACCCCATCTCTATTTTTAAAAAAAAAAAAAGTGAAATGGTGTAATCCCAGCACTTTGGGAGGCCGAGGTGGGTGGATCACAAAGTCAGGAGTTTGAGCTCAGCCTGGCCAACATGTTGAAACCGTGTCTCTACTGAAAACACAAAAATTAGCTGGATGTGGTGGTGTGGGCCTGTAATCCCAGCTACTTGGGAGGCTGAGGCAGGAGAATTGCTTGAACCTGGGAGGCGGAGGTTGCAGTGAGCTGAGATCACACCATTGCACTCCAGCCTGGCGCCTGGCAAGACTCTGTCTCAAAAAAAACAAAACACGTTTGGCTCATGGTTCCTGCAGGTCTGGAATCCAGGAGAGGCTGGGCAGGGTAGTCTGGCTTAGGCTCTCTCGTGAAGTTGCCATCCAGATGCAGCCAGGGCTGAGCCACCTAAAGGCTAGAGGAGGGCCAAAGGATGCACTTCCTAAAAGGTTCATTCCCACGTTCCCACAGCTGCGGGCTGGAGGCCTCAGTCCCTCATCACACAGGCCTCTTCACAGGGGTGTGTGTTTTCAAGCCCTAGCAGCTGGCTTTCCGAGCAAGTGGCCCAAGAGAAACAGAACACATGCAAGAGAGAAGTCACCGTGTTGTTAATGACCAAACCTCAGAAGTGACACATTACCACTTGAACACATCTGCTGGTCACACAGAACAACCCTGGTAGAAAGTGAAAGGGTGTGCTTTGGGAGGTTGAGGCAGGAGTATTGCTTGAGGCCAGGTGTTTGAGACCAGCCAGGACAACAAATTGATACCCTGTCTCTAACAAAAAACCATTTACATAAAAATTTTTACAAAGTGAAATGGTGGGCCAGGCACAGTGGCTTACGCCTGTAATCCCAGCACTTTGGGAGGCTGAGGTGGGTGGATCACAAGGTCAGGAGTTTGAGATCAGCCTGGCCAACATGTTGAAACCATGTCTCTACTGAAAACACAAAAATTAGCCGGGTGTGGTGGCATGTGCCTGTCATCCCAGCTACTGGGGAGGCTGAGGCAGGAGAATCACTTGAACCTGGGAGGTGCAGCTTGCAATGAGCCAAGATCGCACCACTGCACTTCAGCCTGGGCGACAGAGCGCGATTCCGTCTCAAAAAAAAAAAAAAGTGAAACAGGGCTACACAAGGGTATGAAATCCAGGAGGAGCCATTCCTGGAGGTCCCCTTCAAGCTAGTTGAGGACAGAGAGCCAGGATTCCAATCTCAGGGAGAGACAGAAGCAAGAAGCACAGGCCCGACCCGGACCCCCAGAGGTGTGCACGCCACAAGGCCCTGCGTTACAAAGCCAGGGACGGAAGGGCTCTCCCAGCAAGGATCCCAACCTGGCTTGCATTTCTAGACTGACCCTGCAGCTACTCAGCAGTGTCCTTAAAGGGGACTAGAGGGGAAATGGGTGGCAGGGAGATCAGGTGACAGAAAAGGAGGCTTGGCCGGGCACAGTAGCTCATGCCTATAATCCCAGCACTTTGGGAGGCTGAGGCGGGCGGATCACTAGGTCAGGAGTTCGACACCAGCCTGACCAACATGGTGAAACCCCGCCTCTTTAAAAAAAAAAAAGAGAGTGAGAAAAGGAGGCTCTCAAAAGACAACAGCATTGGCTGGGCGTGATGGCTCATACCTGTAATCCCAGTACTTTGGGAGAGTGAGGCAGGCAGATCACTTGAGGTCAAGAGTTCGAGACCAGTCTGGCCAACATGGTGAAACCCCATCTCTACTAAAAATACAAAAATTAGCCGGGCATGGTGGTGCACACCTGTAATCCAGCTACTCAGGAGGCCAAAGCATGACAATCACTCAAACCCAGGGAGGTGGTGGTTGCAGTGAGCTGAGATCACACCACTGCACTCCAGCCTGGGTGACTGAAGGAGACTGACTTAAAAGAAAAAAAAAAAAGACAACACCAAGGTCCCTGCCTGCCTCTGGCTCACAAGACTCTGGTCACATGTCTGAGCCTCCCAATATACGTTTGCTAGGCTGCAGATACATGGATGAATGAAAAATGACAAAGTCATTCAGTGGTTTCCGATCCTCTGGGGTAAATATTCTCCCATGTAAGCCAGGAGGCCGGGAATTTGAGACCAGCCTGGCCAACATGGTGAAATCCCATCTCTACTAAAAAATACAAAAATTAGCCAGGCACAGTGGTGTGTGCCTGTAATCCCAGTTACTCTGGAGGCTGAGGCTGGAGAATTGCTTGAACCTGGGAGGCAGAGGTTGCAGTGAGCTGAGATTGTGCCATTGCACTCCAGCCTGGTGACAGAGCGACTCCATCTCAAAAAAAAAAAAAAACAATAAAATGCTGGGCCTGGTGACTCACGCCTGTAATCCCAGCACTTGAGGAGGCTGAGGCAGGTGGATCACTTGAAGTCAAGAGTTCAAGACCAGCCTGGCCACCATGGTGAAACCCCATCTGTACTAAAAATACAAAACAAATTGGCCAGGCATGGTGGCAGGCCCCAGCTACTCAGGAGGCTAAGGCAGGAGAATCGCTTGAACCCAGGAGACAGAAGTTGCAGTGAGCAGAGATCGTGCCACTGCACTCCACCTGAGCAACACAGCGAGACTTGGTCTCAAAAAAACCCCCAAAAAACAAAAAGAACCCCCACCAAACTGCAAAGTAATAGCAAAAGTGCAATCCCATTTAGAAAAAACATACGTGGCCAGGTTCGGTGGCTTATGCCTGCAATCGCAACACTTTGGGAGGCTGAAGTGGCTGGATCACAAGGTCACGAGTTCGAGACCAGCCTGGCCAATATGATGAAACCCTGTCTCTACTAAAAATACAAAAAATTAGCTAAGCGTGATGGCAGGAGCCTATAGTCCCGGCTACTCGGAAGGCTGAGGCAGGAGAATCGTCTGAACTCGGCGGTTGCAGTGAGCCAATACTGTGCCACAGAACTCCAGCCTGGGCAACACAGCAAGACTCTAAGTAAAAAGAAAAGAAAACAAAAAGAAAAAATATATGTTACATAAATGTGGTAAAAGGCGCAGGGCCAGGCTGGAAGGGGGCACGCTCTGGAGTTGTCCGAGGGATCCAGGAACGGAAAAGCAGGGCTGAGGAGGTGCTCTTCCTCCACGCCCTCCACGCTTCTGGTGCCAATATCCCCTGCCGTGCCCACCCCGGGTCTCCGGCCAGAGCTCAAAACCAACTCTGAGTTTCGGAAGCTCCCAGCCAGGGTGCTTCTAGAGTGCTTGCCCACGCCTTCCCTCCGCTTCCCAGTGACAGTGAGGGCGGGACGAGAGGCAAGGTGCGGAGGTGCAGGACCGGCGCCAAGCTGGGGCGTAGTGGGAGCTACCTGTGCGTGGTCGGTAAGAGAAGGGAAAGATGAGGCCGGGGGGGTCTGCAGGGATGTGGGGGACCCGACCGGGAGAGCTGGGATGGGACGAGCGCAGAGGGTTAGACCAGGGAGGCGGGGTCCGCAGAGGTGGGGGGGCGCGGCGGGGAGGGCTGGGGAGAGACGGGATCCGGGATCCGCAGGGTTCCGGGGGGCGCGGCGGGGAGGGCTGGGGCAAGGTGGAGTCTGCAGGGGTGTAGGGGCGCGGTGGGGAGCGCTGGGGCGCGGAGGAGTCCGCAGGGGTGTGGGGGGCGCAGCAAGGGGCGTTGGCGCGAGGCGGGGCTCCACAGGGTTGGCGAGGAGCGTTGGGGCGAGACGGGTCCGTAGGCGTGTGGGGACGTGGCGGAGAGCGTCGGGGCGAGGCGGGGTCCGCAGGGGTGGATGCGGGTGACGCAGCGGGGAGGGTTGGGGCGAGGCGGGGTCCGCCGAGGTGTGGGGGGCGCGGCGGGGAGGGTTGGGGCAAGGAAAGATCCGCAGGGGCGTGAGGGGTGCGGAGAGGCAGCGTTGGGTCCCCAGCTCCCCCCGCCTGCCGGAACCGCGCAGCCTCCGGCTCTGTGCCCGGAGCCGCGCGGGTTAACTGGAGAGGACGACGTGCGCCCCCACTGCTCGACCGCGACGCGTGCCTTCCCTGCGGCGATCCTAATTGGCCCGACAGAGTCCCGCGCCCAGAAGCCCCGCCCGCAGTGGGCGTGGCCCCGCTCGCCGCACCCCTCTCAGACTCGCAGGTCCGCGTGGACTCTTCGCCTGGGCTGCAAGGCGGGGCGGGGCGGGGCGGGGCGGGGCAGGATTGGTGGAGAGCTTCCCGGCTGTCTCCCGCGCCCACGCCCCAAACGCGGTAGCTCGGAGCCCACGAGGTGCAGAGGCTCGCTCTGCGAAAGGGACCCGGCTGGGATCCCTCGGCGCTCGGTCTCGAACCGAGGGCTCAGCCTGGCCCCCTGCGGTGTGTGCAATCGTAGGCGCCGGGTCTCATCTCCCATTCACACCGGACGAAACGGGCCACACCCCGCCAGGTGGCTCAGAGCAGGCACCTCCAGCTCCATCCCTCCCTACATGCCCGACCCCCCAACCCGAGATTCTGGCAGACTCCTGGGCGTCCCCCTCCAGTGCACGCCCACACCGCGGGCAGGCCCGCCCCTCACCACGCAGCCAGGGTGCCCTGCATTCTTCTGTGTAAAACTCACAGCTCTAGAGGGCGAGGAAGGGTGGCGCGGGGCTGGAAGCCCGGCAGGAGCGAGCAGTGGGGAATGGAGATGGATGGTGGCCGAGGTCACACAGCGCAGTGAATTCACTTCATGCCACAGAACTGCTCACTTAGGATAGTTACTTCTGTTGCATGTATTTTACAGTTTTTAAAAAGCAAACCAAAACCCACCAAGAGTGCTTCCCCCACGTCTCAAAATCCAATCTCCGGCAGCAGCTCCCTGGCCCAGCTCACTCACCCTGACCCCGGGCCCCCTCCCACCACCCAGGTCTAGCTCCCAGTTTCTGGGGTCACCCTACAGACCACCCATCTCAGCCATCCCCTCTTCCACCCTCCACCCACGGAGGTAGGGTGCTAGTCAGTGGAATGTGGCAGGCGAGGCCCAAAAGCTGGCCCACGGCTCACCAGCTCTGGGACTGGGTGCCCCGTCTGAGGTGGGGACGACTAACAGGCCAGCTCTGGGTTTTAGTTGAGGACGGGCAAGGGCTGACAGCCAGCAAGCTGGGCACAGGTGCTGCGCGGCCTCAAACACATTGCTGAGAACCTGGTCTAGCTCTCCCTGCCCGGGAGCCCAGGTGGACAGCTCTTCTCCCAGGCCCAGCTCAGGCCCGCGCTGGGCAGCCACGTCATGAGGGGGCCACGGCTATCGAGGTAGAGCTGGGTATCCCTGCACCCCACACCTCCCAGGAGGTCAGGATCCACATCGGGTGCCTGCTTTCCTGGGCTGCCGGTGTACCCCCTAGGGCTGTGGGCTCAGATCAACCCCAAACCCTCCCTCAGGCCAGGCCCTGTCTGGCAGGTGGCTCGTCCCTGCCTGTTCTCTTCCAACAGGTGGAGCCCAGATCATCCTCATCTCTTTGAACCTGGAGACATTTCCTTAACTGGGCTTTGCAGCAGACGGGAAGGAACAGTGGCAATGCCAGGTGCATACCTCCTGCACCCAGAACAACACCTGTAAGTGAGGAGGAAGGGGGCCACCCACCCCAGAACCCAAATGGAAGGTCAAGACAACCACCCCTGACCTGGGGCTGCACCAACCCCTGACGTCTGGCGCCATCATGGCTGTCCTCAAAGCCAGAAGGCTCCCAAAGCCCACCCACGTCGAAGCTGTTCAGGGCGCCTCACGGCCTGTGCTGGCCTCATGGGTGTGTGTCAAGGCCAAGGGAACATGGAAGATGGCAGGATGACACTAATGGGGTGAGCAGGGCACACTGGTGCCTCCCACACTGCCCTCCAGCACCAGGTGGGGTCACCACGGCCAGCAAGCACCAGGCCTGGGGATGGGTGAGGAGACAGAATTCGGGTCATCCATGGCACTGAGGGCTAGGCAGGCCGGAGAGCAGAGGGTAGGGGTTCCAGGCACAGCCTCCTTCCTAAAGGTCAGAGCGGACCACCTGGCACTGTGCCCTGGCCCACAAGTAGGCCGTAGGCTCCACGCCGCACACCCACCTCAGGGGCAGACAGCAAACCCCTGACTGTCCACACCCCCTGTGCCCGGCCCCCTTCCTGCCCATTCTCCACCTGCAGCCTATGGCAGCTTCACCCCATGGTGCCAGCCTCTGACTGGCTGCCCTCTCCCTCCCGCAGTGACATTTTCCGGGGGCCTCCAAGTCTCAGGTCCACCTAAGGCAGACAGGCCCTGTCCCCCACTGGGGCCCACAAGACCCAGGCTGAGCCCCAACCCGCAAATGCCTTCTCCAGGAGGGCAAACGGGAACGGTGCCATGTGCAAACACAAGCAAAACCCAGAGCCGAGTCAAATTCTACTGGGTGCATGTTTATCCCAGCCACCGCCTCCGGGGCGGCCACACAGGCCCTGGGCATCAGCCCGCAGGGCTCCCAGCTCGCTCCCTGGAGTCCAGCTCCCCAGCCACCCGGCCCTGATGGCATTCAGCTGCGGCCGACCATGCTCTCAGCCAAGGTCCTCGTCACTGCCTGGCTGCCTCCGCCTGCCACACCAGCTCACCCGAGATGTAGGTGGCCTGGACGTGTAGGGAGTCGTCGAGCACCACGAAGTCTGGGGCAGAGCCGGGCGGTGAGTAGGGGCAGGAGCGGGACCGCCCACCCACCCCAGATCTGCTCCCCTACAACCCGATGCTGGTGGGGAAACCGAGGACCAGGCACACGACCTATGCAGGACATGCTGACCCGTCACAGACGGACAATGCTCCCTGCAGCCCTGTGCCTGGCTTTGTCTGCAACACTGGAAAGCCTGCCCTGATGGCAACTGGGGCTACCACTGAAGCTGGCAGCTGGCAGCCCACCTGAGGGAAGGGAGCTGGCGAGGAACCACCCTCCCTGCCCCTGTCCTGTCCAGGCCCCCCCAGGAACAACAGTCTGCAGGCAAGGCTGGACTGCCCAGTGACCCTGGGATGGGCCCTCACCGGCGTCAGCACCGAAGTCCAGGGTCCCCTTACTCTTCTCCAGCCCCAGCAACTGGGCAGGGTGCAGGGATGCAGCTTCCAGGGCCAACTCCACGCTACAGCCTGCGTGGGGGACACAACTGGGTGATGGTCCCCAAGCCCACATGGCTTTGCCAGCAGCCCCCCACCACCCCAGCACTCCCTGTCTCAGGGACTCTGCAGCAGGCCAACAAGGGTCCCGCTGGTCTGTCTGTCACCCTGGGCCCGAGTCACCACATGCCCACTGCCCAGGTGCTCCTGTGGGCAGGAACTTGGCTACATTCCAGGCACCTGGTCCCGCCCCTGGGGACCCGCACCTGTGCTGCTCACTGACCTGTGGCCTGCAGGAAATGCCGGACGCAGACGTCCATGGGGGCGATGCTGCCGCTCAGCGTCTTGGTGCCTTGAGGGCAGAGAAGGCAGGCTCTGGGGGGTCGTGGGCCACCTGGCATGCGGGCTGGGACCTGGGGCCCAGTGGGTCGGGGCGCTCACCTGCCACGTAGGCCGTCAGCCCGTCCACTTCCACTTCCTGCTGTCCCAGCGTGTGCCGGCCGTTGCCCAGGCCCAGGGCAGGGATGGCATCGGTGACCAGCACCAGCCCTGGTGGAGAAGAGGCTCAGAACCTGCTGGCCCGCTCATCCCACCTGCCCTACCACCTGCCCGGGCTTACCCTGGGGGTGGGCACGGTGGGCGATCCGCAGGGCGGCAGGGTTAGTGTGCGTGCCGTCCGCAATCATGCCATAGAAGATGCAGCGGCCTACGGGCAGCCGGTCACTGGTCAGGAGCCCCACGATGCCTGGGTCGCGGTGGTGGAACTGGGCAGGGTCAGGGGAGGGGATGGCTGAGCGGACCGCAGGGGCTGCTGGGACCCTGCCCCGCCCCCGGGGCCCCACAGTGCTCACAGGCAGCATGGCGTTGAACAGGTGGGTGATGAAGGCGGCTCCGCTCCACACAGCATCCTCTGCCGCCTGCAGGTCGGCCACGGAGTGCCCTGTGGGACCTGGATTCAAACTCTGCACCTGGCCCAGGTCCCCCAGGCGGACCTGCCCTGAGCTGGCCCCTCACCTAGGGACACGCAGATGCCTCGGGCTGTCAGCTCCCGGATCACCTCGTGGCTACGGCCCAGCTCCGGGGCCAGCGTCACGATGCGGACATTGTCCAGGGTACCGTAGGTGGCCAGCAAGTCCTGGAAGGCGTTGGCCTCGAAGGAGCGGAGGTGGGCCTCGGGGTGTGCGCCCCGCTTCTCTCGGCTGATGAAGGGGCCCTCCAGGTGCAGCCCTGGGAGGAGGGAGCGAGTGGCTCCAGCAGGCCCCCGCCCCACCCAGCCCTTCTTGCCTGCCCTCCCCACCAGCTGGGCATCTGGAGGGGTTGGGGCGGCCAACAGGTCCCGCAGGAGCCTCCCAGGGTGGGGGCGGGGAGGGGGTCAGCCACTCACCGAGGACCCCGGCCCCATGGGGACCACCACTCTTCACAGGGATCTGAGGAACAACCTGGGGGGAACCAGCTGTTAAAGCCCTGTCCCCCACAGCCCATGCCCAGAGGCCACAGCCCTGCCAAGGCCAGAGATTGAGGGTCAGAGTTCAGAGCCCAGCCCAGCCCAGCTCCAGCTGCCTCTCCCTTCACAGGGGTCAGGGAAAGCACAGCCGGCAGAACTAAAGGACACATGGCAGGAGCAGGAAGAAATGACAGGCGTGTGGGAGGGCAGCAGCCCCCGGGCCAGAGAGGCAGGCGCGTGGGCACTGAGGGCGGCCCAGGGAGCAGGGCCAGGAGGCAGGAGGCGGGAGCCGAAGGGACCCTGGGGAAGAGCTCCGTGTGGCGTGGCCAGCACTCAGCACCGTGTGTGGCCCACACCATGGCGGGAGCTGGACACCATCCGGAAGACGGAGAGCGTCAGGGAGAGGGCGGATGCAGGCATACACCACGTGTCTCAGAGGTCGACAGGTGGGCAGGCACCCGAGCCCACACTCCCTCCAGCACAGTCACGGGCCTGCGGTGTTTCCCAGAGAGAAGAGCTTCAGGTGAGGATGGTGGCTGGACTGTATCCTCCCCTGAACTCCCCACCCTACACAACAGTAAGACTTTTTTTTGAGACACAGTCTCGCTCTATTGCCCAGGATTTCAGCTCACTGCAACCTCCACCTCCTGGTCTCAGCAATTCTCCTACCTCAGCTTCCAGAGTAGCTGGGATTACAGGCACGCGCCACCACACCCGGCTAATTTCGTATTTTTAGTAGAGATGTTTTGCCATGTTAGCCAGGCTGCTCTTGATCTCCTGACCTCGTGATCTGCCTGCCTCAGCTTCTTAAACTGCTGGGATTATAGGCATGAGCCACCGCACCCGGCCAACAGTAAGACTGTTTTTTTGAGACAGGTCCCACTCTGTCACCCAGGCTGGAGAACAGTGGCATAATCTCGGCTCACTGCAACCTCTGCCTCCTGGGTTCAAGCGATTCTCCTGCCTCAGCCTCCCGAGTAGCTGGGACTACAGGTGGGCACCACCACACCTGGCTAATTTTTGTATTTTTAGTAGAGACAGGGTTTCACCATGTTGGCCAGGCTGGTCTTGAACTCCTGACCTCAGGTGATCCGCCTACCTCAGGTGATCTGCCTGCCTCAGCCTCCCAAGGTGCTAGGATTACAGGTGTGCGCCACCACACCCGGCCAACAGTGAAATTGTTAAGAGGCTTAAACCCAGGGAGGGGAACAGAGGAGGGGAAGAAGACAGCCTTTGGGGCTTGGCAAGCAGACACCAGGCAGGTCTGGGTGGGTGCACGCAGCAGGGGAAGTGCCCCCCACAGACTCAGGCTGGTGCCTTGAGAAGTGGGATGATGGGGGGACCAACAGAAGAGCGCCTGCCCTGTGTGTGCTGGCCAGGTCTCTGGGTAAGAAGAGCAGAGGGCCCATGGCAAGGGTTGGTGTGGGCACAGCAGGAACTTGGGAAATGTGTGTTCTTGAGGTGCTTGGCATGGAGCCAGCTAGGCCCAGCCCCACTGAGCACAGCAAGACTCTTCTCAGGGAACCCGGACAGCCCAGAAGGACCCAGGGACTCCAACCTACAGGTGTCCCCACAAAACCCCTCCTGCAGGCTGGGTCCCCTGTTCTGAAAGACAGTACACCACCAAGTTCAGCAGGTGGCCTGGGCAAGCCTCAAAAAGGAGCCCGAGCACAAGAGGACAGGGCCAGGCAGGAAAGCGGAGACCACGAGGAGAGACAGACAAGGAAAAGGGCCATCACGACCACCCTGCAGCCAGGAAGAGGTCTTTCGTCCCTAAAACAAACATAGGATGGTAGAAGAAGGAACATTCCGCCGGAGCAGTGGCTCACACCTGTAATCCCAGCACTTTGGGAGGCCGAGGCAGGTGGGTCGCAAGGTCAGGAGCTGGAGACCAGCAGGTGCGGTGGCACATGCTTATAATCCAAGTTACTCAGGAGGCTGAGGCCGGAGAATCGCTTGAACCTGGGAGGCAGAGGTTGCAGTGAGCTGAGATCATGCCATTGCACTCCAGCCTGGGCAACAGAGTGAGACTCTATCTCAGAAATAAGTAAATAATAAATAAAAATATAAAAATTAGCCAGGCGTGATGGCACACATCTGTAGTCCCAGCTACTCAGGAGGCTGAGGCAGATTTGCTTGAACCCAGGAGGCAGAAGTTGCAGTGAGCCGAGATTGTGCCATTGCACTCCAGCCTGGGTGACAAGAGCAAAACTCCATCTCAAAACAAAAGAGAAAAAGACAAAGGAGCACTTGGCCGGGGACGGTAGCTCACGTCTGTAATCCCAGCACTTTGGGAAGCCGAGGAGGCTGGATCACTGAAGTCAGGAGTTCGAGACCAGCCTGGCCAACATGTTGAAACCTAATCTCTACTAAAAATACAAAAATTAGCTGGGCATGGTGGCAGGCACTTGTAATTCCAGCTACTAAGGAGGCTCAGGCAGGAGAATGGCTTGAACCCGGGAGGCGGAGGTTGTGGTGGGCAGAGATCGCGCCACTGCACTCCAGCCTGGGCGACGGAGGGAGACTCCATCTCAAAAAGTAAATAGACAAATAGATGGCCACAGAGGGGAGCGAAACAGCAGGCAGGAAGCCTAGAGTTGAGGTACGAGCTAAAAAACTAAGCAAAGAACACTCACCGCAAAGCAAGCAGAGTTGGCAGCAGAGAAAATGCCACTCGGCCGCATGTGCCTTCACACCACCCTGATGACTGACCTGCGCGGCTGTTCTCACCACAATTATGGGGAACTACTTGGGGAGGATGAGGGAGAGAAAGAAGCTGAAGGGACTCACAGAGCCACGGGAGCACTGATGTGCAGCTCTCCTGGTGCAAAGCAAGGGATTCTGCCCTAAGCTGAAAGACTGAGGAGAGGCCGGTGTAGTTTTTTGAGATATGGGGGCAAATTCCAAGAGTCCACTGGCTTGAAAGTGATTGTCCCTAGGGTGGAAGCTGGTTGCGGCAAAGAGCCGCTGTTTTTCTTCACAAGCCCTGTGGCTAGACAGGTTCACTAAAGATCAAAACAGAAAAAGAGAAAAAAAAAAGGCAATGGCTGAGTTCTCCTAGAATGGAGCTTTAGAAGGGGACAAGAGTGCTTCATAGAGAGAGTAAAAGATCAAGTGAGTGGAGGGAGCGAGGCACACTCCAGGCAGGTAAGCAGCTGAAAAGGTCAAAGTGTAGAGGGCCTGTGGGGCCAGAGGCAGGGGCCTGGCTGCCCCTCGAAGGAGGTGCCTCACCTTGGCTCAGCAGGTAACAGACTTGAAGCAGAGAACAAAGTGATCTGACCTGTCTCAAGCACCGTAGCAAATGGCAAGCAGAAACCCCCGAAAAAGAGCAGGTGGTCTCAGTGGACCACACAGGACACGAAACGACCTAGGAAACTCCTGGCAAAGTGGCAATCCAATTCCACCCAGGGTGAATGGGTCCTGGAAGAGGTGGTATTCATGGCGGAGGGAGAGCCGAGTGAAGGGGCCTCCAGCTTCTAAGATGATCCAGGCAGGAAGCCTTGCAATTCCCACCCTCGATCGTTGACTCTCTGCCTTCATCCCAGAAGTGTGTGCTGAGGGTCTGTAAGACACCTGGACTGCAGCAGGTGCTGAGAAGAAAACCCAGTCCTCCTTGTCAGAGACTCCTCAAAAGGAAGAAGAGCCACAGTCCCTCCCACACCCGTGCTGGCTGGACGTGCCCAGGCAGTGGGGGGCACGGTGGGGACAGGTGGGCCAGGCTTAGCAGAGGAGGCCTGGGGAGCAGGCCAAGGCCCACTAGGCCGAGAGGCTGGGGGCAGGAGTGGGGAATGTGCCTGGGGACAAAGATGTTGGACAGGCAGGAAAGGAATGCTGCAGGGTAGGGCGGGCAGAGGGGATGTGCTGAGTTCTGCATCGTGGACAGGTCGCTCTAGCAGGCCCCAGAGCCCCAGAGAGCAGCTGCAAGAATCAGGTACCAGGTGGACATTTGACTGTGTGGGGAGAGCTGTGGGAAACTTCTAAAAAGACATCCACGGCTGATACTGAGTGGTTAACAGTGTGTCACGCATGATGCCTAGCACCCAGCACTCCTAAGAGAGGCATACCGCCATCACCCTCACTTTAGGTTTGCGGAAACGACGCTCACAAAGGCAGAAGGCTGTCCTGAGTCTTCCAGCTGACACGTGGTATCAGGAGGCCAACGCTAAATCCAAGAAGCCTTTGCCCAGAGCCCACACAGCACCCCCACTGCTCCCTGCTCTGACTCTGCCCGCACCCTGGGCATGTAACTGTGATCCTGAAATGACTCCTATGCTGGACGCGGGAAAAACGGCTGGGGCTGTGGACAGAACTAGAACACAGACAGCTCAGTTTAAGTACTCTTAAGAGTGTTCACGTTCTAAACTCACTAACTCTTGTGGCTACATAAGCAAACATTCATTATTTAAAGAAATCGTTAAGTACTGGCCGGGCGCGGTGGCTCATGTCTGTAATCCTAGTACTTTGGGAGGCCAAGGCAGGTGGATCATGAGGTCAGGATTTCCAGACCAGTCTGGCCAGCATGGTGAAACCCTGTCTCTACTAAAAACACAAAAATTAGCTAGGCATTGTGGTGCACACCTGTAGTCTCAGCTACTTGGGAGGCTGAGGCAGGAGAATCACTTTAACCTGGGAGGCGGAGGTTGCAGTGAGCCGAGATTGCACCACGGCACTCCAGCCTGGGCGACAGAGCGAGACTCCACCTCAAAATAAATAAATAAATAAATAAAACGAATAGTTAAGTTCTAAGGGAAAAACAGGCACGATGGGGCCAGGCACAGTGGCTCTTGCCTGTAATCCCAGCAATGTGGGAGGCCGAGGCAGATCTCTTGAGCCTAGGAGTTTGAGACCAGCCTGGGTAACATGAGACCTCCATCTCTACAAATTTTTTTTTTTAATTAGCTGGTGTGGTGGCACAAGCCTGTAGTCCCAGCTACTCTGGGAGAGGCTAAGAGAGGAGGATCTCTTGAGCCCAGGAGTTCAGAACCAGCCTGGGCAACACAGTGAGACCCCATCTGTACAAAAAATGTTAAAACTGGCTGGGCGTGGTGGCACACACCTGTAGTCCTACCTATGCACGAGGCTGAAGCAAGAGGATCGCTTGAGCAGAGGAGGCTGAGGCTGCAATGTGCCACGACCACGCCACTTTATTCCAGCCTGGGCCACAGAGCAAGACCCTGTCTCTTAAAAAACAAAAACAAAAGCTAAACAAAAGGCATGTTGTATACAACCTACTCTCAAATAGTCCAGTAAAAAACAGGAGCAGACGCAAGCCAAAAGGAGCCTGAATAGTAACACACAAAGCAAAGACTTAACCCTGGAGAACCTAAGCTTTGAAAAAAAAACAGACCAAAGAACCAAATTCCTCCTGGGCAGGAAGGAAAGCGGAAGCGTGGGGCACGCAGCACCGGAGCACAGGGAGTCTCTTCTGGAAGGCGTGTTCCACCGAGTCACACATCGCAGACAGGTTAGAGAGGAAGAGCCTGACCAGGGGCTACATCTGTGCCAATCAGAGTCCCCTGCGACCTTGGTTAAGGGGGTGGTTTCTGCAGCCTGGAGGCGGCCAGAGTGCAGTGCAGAGGTGGGGACAGACAGCCTATGGCTCGCAGGCAGGGTGCTGAGCCAGCAGTGTGGCGACAGATGCGGAAAACGCAAGGTCTAGGGAGGCCAGGCAGAGCGACCACTGAGAGAGAAGCACAGGGGCGGGACCCGGGCCCGGCTCGGGTCAGCAGGGGCGGCCAGACTCAGGGCCACGGAGTACGTGCTGGGGGCGGGGCGTGAGTTCGAAAATGAGGGCGCTGGCTGCTCCAGAAGCCCTCTCCGCCTGAGCCAGAGAGCCTCACCTCACCTTGTGATAAACCTCCGGTGGGGAAGTGACCAGGGTGGGGCAGAAGGAGGTGACACCGTGCGACAGGATCCTCCGGGCCACCAGGGCAACCCCCGAACCCACGTCCTCCGTGGCCTGGGAGAAGTCAACACCAAATCCACCTGCGGCCACAGAAAGCGGGGGGTCGCACGGCGCTCAGAGCGCCTCCCCTGGGTCCCCCTGCCGCCCCGGGCCGCACCGTTGATCTGCACGTCGATGAAGCCGGGCGCCAAGATGCGGCCCCCGCAGTCCCGCCGCTCGTCGGCCACGCGCCGCTCCTCAAAGAACAGCTTCTCCGGGTCCAGGATGCGGCCCCCGCGCACCCAAAGGTCCTCCCTGCGGATGGAGCGCGCGGGCGCTGGCATCGCGGGCCCGACCCCGGCCCCGCACCCCGCCCGGTCCCGGCCCCGCACCCTGTCCGGTCCCGCAGCCCCCCGGCCAGCGCCCACCTGAGCAGCCTCCCTCCGCGCAGGATGCGGCAGTTGGTGAACTGGAGCACCGGGGCTCCCACCGCGCCCTGCCCGCCGCGCATCGTGAGCCCGGTCCGGAGCAAGGAGCTCCGGAGCCCCGCGGCACCGAATTCCGCGCCCGGCGACCAACCCCGGCCTAGAGAGCGGCCGCGCTCACGTGACCCTCAGCTGACTAAAGCGCCGCGCCACGTGACCGCGCGCGCCCACGTGATCAGCAGCGCCAGGCGGCCGCCCGCCCCCGCGCCCAACAAGCGGCACAGACACAAGCCTGACACATCCGAGAACTTTATTGGACACAGCTCCGCGCAGGGCCAAGGGCCCGGGGGCGAGGGCGGCTCCATCCAGGAAGTCTCAGCAACAGGAACCCACAAGGCGACACTCTAGCTAAGGTTATAGATAGCTGGGAGACGAGGGCCGCTCCGCAGATGCAAGAACAGGCCAGATCTTTATAAATAAACATCCAGTTAAGAGAAATGACAACTCTACATCATCCGCATACACAGAGCACTCTAGGGGGTGGGGCGCCGGGGGCCTGGCGGGGCGATGAGTGGGCCCAGATGTCCACGGCACGGGGCGGACGGGGGCAAGGCCGGGGCAACAGACGATGGGCACTAGGACACTGCGCATGTACAAGACCAACTACTGGGGGCGGCGGCCCCGTGCGTGTGTGTCAGGCTGTTCGTTCTGGAATGAGGAGGGGTGGTCTTTACATAATATTCTGTGGCTGGTGGGTTTGGAGAGGGGCTACTTTGTGGAGAGGATGAGGGCGACGATGAGACCGTAGAGGCCGAGCACCTCCGCGAAGATGAGGATCAGGATCATGCCCACGAATAGTCGGGGCTGCTGGGCGGTGCCCCGCACGCCGGCGTCCCCCACAATGCCGATGGCAAAGCCAGCTGCCAAGCCGCTCAGGCCCACGCTCAGGCCAGCGCCCAGCTGGAGGAAGCTCCTGAGGGCAAGAAGAGAGGACTCACATCAGCAGCCTGCCGGCCAGTGGAACACAAGAGGAAACAAGGGTCTGGGTCACTACCCACAGGGGAATGGAACCCTCCCTGCAGCCCCCCAGCCCCATGCAGGGGCCTGACGCCAGGCGGGGCAAGCACCAGGGAGGGTGGACCCAGCGCTTACCTGTAGAGGCTGATGTCATCATTCAGGGAGTTGGCAATAAGGACTGCCACCACCAGTCCGTAGATGGCGATGATGCCAGCCATGACAACTGGGATGATGGACTTCATGATCAGCTCCGGCCGCATGACGGACATGGCCGCAATGCCGGTGCCGCTCTTGGCCGTGCCATAGGCAGCACCCAGGGCTGTGGGAAAAAGGCAGGGTGAGCCCACAGGAACACACAGGTCAGTTGGGGCTAGGACCCTAGGGTGCAGCTTTGGTACAGGTGCGAGGGCCACCCCAAGTTATCATATGCAGAGGGGGAGCCAAAGGCTTCACCCAGCCCAAGGTAGGAGGACCCAGGAGGAATAGCCACAGGCGAGCAAAAGGAGCCCGGGATGGCCACTCCTTCTTTCCTCTACAGAAGACCCCACCCTCAGAGTCCAGCTCTTCCTCCAGCAGCAGGCGTTGCAGCAGCCTCGCCCATCTGGGGCTCCCGGCTCTGCGGTGAACCCACTTGTGATCCCAGGGGGCCCCAGTGCAGCCTCAACAGCCCCCATGTGGGGTCAGGGGCAGCTGACCCTCAGGGCTACTTCCCAGGACAACAGGCTGGAGAAGCCACCACAGGTCTTAGGGATGGCAAAGCCACTGCTGTGGGGTGTGACCTGAGGGTCAGCTCCTATCACCCAGGCCAGAGCGCCCCTGACTCACTGCCAGCCCAAGCTCCCCAAAGCTCCCACCCCCAATATTCCCCGAGGAGGGCCAAGCATTCTACCACAAAGAGCAGCTCTCTGCACCCTTGGCCACACAGCAGGCCTGGACCCTTGAGAGATTGGAGAATCTTCTCTAACTAGAGAGGAGGCTAGGCGCGGTGGCTCACATCTGTAATCCCAGCTCTCTGGGAAGCCTAGGCAGGTATACCATGAGGTCATCAAGAGTTAAGAGACCAGGCTGGCCAACATGGTGAAACCCAGTCTTTACTAAAAATACAAAAATTAGCTAGACGTGGTGGTGGGGGCCCGTAATCCCAGCTACTCGGGAGGCTGGGGCTGGAGAATCGCTTGAACCTGGGAGGCGGAGGTTACAGCAAGCCAAGATCTTGCCACTGCACTCCAGCCTGGCCAACAAGAGGGACACACCATCTCAAAAAATAAATAAATAAATAAAAACCAAGCAGAGGGGAGAAAAAACGAGCCATGAAGATAATGGGGGCACAGGGAAGACGACAGGGATCATCACCAGTCCAATCACGAGGCCTCAGCGGACCTCTGAGGTCTCCCCTGCAGACAGGGTGGCCCCGAGCACACAGGAGCCTGGCCAGAGGGCCCAAGCCTCCCACAACAGTGTTGTCAGGGGTGGGCTCCAGGGCCGCCTGTCTCCTCCAGAGATGTCCCTGCTTCCTCTCCGAAGAGAATGTTGCCACGCTATTATCAATGTGGAGAATTCTGTGGACACAGCAGTCATGGGAACTCAGCTGCCTTTCTGACTTCTGCCCTCCAGAGCCACCACAGGGGCCTACTGAGCTGCCCGAGGGGACTGCAACTGGCAACTCCCTTCCCCATCTCTGCCCACAGCACTCATGCTAGGTTTTTTTTTTGTTTTGTTTTTTGTTTTTTCTGAGACGGAGTTTCGCTCGTGTTGCCCAACCTGGAGTGCAATGGCGCAATCTCGGCTCACCGCAACCTCTGCCTCCTGGGTTCAAGTGATTCTCCCTCCCTCAGCCTCCTGAGTAGCTGGGACCACAGGCATATGCCACCATGCCTGGCTAATTTTGTATTTTTAGTAGAGATGGGGGTTCTCCAAGTTGGTCAGGCTGGTCTTGAACTCCTGACCTCAGGTGATCCGCCCACCTCAGCCTCCCAAAGTGTTGGGATTGCAGGTGTGGGCCACCATGCCCTGCCAGCCATGATCTTTTAAAGGAAAAGATCAATAACCAGCCTGACCTGCAGAAGACTCCATAGGTCAGAGGCAGAAGGGACTAGGACCACCCCTACCATTCCTCTTCACATTTTACTGATGTATTTGGGCCACAAAAGTTGCCTACCCTGTGCCCCAGCACTGAACAGGAGTGAGGACACAGGCATGGTGACCTCCAGGCACAGTGGCATGCACTCCAGGAGAGCAGAGGGGGCGCTGGGGAAGGGCTTCACAGTTAGGTGTCCCAAATTGGCGGGGAGGAGAGAGAGAGGAGTCACCCAAGCTGACAGCGCTGGGTATCCAGGGAGTGGCTAGAGGGAGGGAGGATGAACCCTGAGCCAGGGAACCTCACTGCCTCCTCCACGCCACCCTGGAGGTGCCCAGACATGCCACGCCAACACCCGGTGCACCTGCAGACTGGGATCCAGGGCCTGTCCCACAGCCTGTCCTGGAACTCCTGTTCCAGTGCATTTTTCCCAGGGGAGCACGTAGATCAATTACACTGCATTTTGGGGGCCCCCACTGCAGGCCCAGGACATCTGACTGCATCACGCATGTGCAAGAGACCAGAGCATGGTGGACACGTGGGCAGAAGACTGAATACAGGGAACTCAGCCACCCAGGTAGTGGACACTGTGAGACCAGAGCCCACCAGAGGCAGGAAGCGAGGGGGCCCTTCCCTACTGAGGGCAGCAGGAAGATCATGTGGCTGGCAGGGGGAGGAGGTACCAAGAGGAACACAGGGAAGAAAGGGGATGGCAGCCAGGAGCCGAGTACTGTGAGGGCCCTGGACTCCAGCTCCAGAGGCCAAGCCTGACCAGACTACAGAGGGCAGACCTGTAGGCAGCGCTGGGCTCAGCAGGCACAGAAAGAGTGGGGGCCAGAAAGCAGTTCCAGGAACACAAGCACAAAATACAGGGCACCCACCAGCAGGGAGGAAGTCACAGTAAATATGGAAAAGGAGAAAATGACAACTTCTTGGAGGACATGATGAAGAAAGAATCAACTGGACATTTGTCACGAGAAAAAAAGGGGAAGCTGGGATGAGGGCCTGCAAGAGGCCTGCGGACCTCATTCAGTTGAAGAGCAATCTGTCAGTGCCAGGCAGGCCAGCAACCAGGAGCTGGGGACAGAGCTGGAGGCTGGCCTGGCAGCAACAGCACAGACAACTGGAGGGCAGGGGGCTTGTTTAGGGGGTACAGCAGGTGAACACACATCCCAGAGAAAGGCATGTTTTAGAAGGCAGAAATGAAGTCACAAGTTGGGCCAGCCATGGTGGCTCACGCCTGTAATCCCAGCACTTTGGGAGGCCGGGGTGGGTGGATCATTTGAGGCTACCAGGGAGTTGAGACCAGCCTGAGCCATGTGGTGAGACCCTGTCTCTACAAAAAATCAGCTGGACACGGTGGCATGTGTGCCTGTGGTCCCAGCTATTCAGGAGGCAGAAGCAGGACTGCTTGAGCCTGGGAGGTCAGGCTGCAGTGAGCCGTGATCACGTCACTGCATCCAGCCCGGGAAACAGAGCAAGACCCTGTCTCAAGGGGGGCGGAAAAAAAGCAATTGATTTAATTGGCCAAGGGAGAGGTTAGCTCCTGGAGAGCCACACAGTAAACCACGATTATCCCGAAGAGCCAAGGATAAGTAGGAAAGGCCTATGCCAGCAATAACATGTTCTCAGTAATTTCAGCAATAACCTGCTGCTCAGGCTGTCCAAGGGCCCGTGTAGGTCTTGATGGAGAGGGAGGCAGGGAGCTGGGTGGAGAAAGGGCTCAGTGGACAAACTCAGGGCTTCAAGAGCAGGTAGCGACACCTAGAATTTCAGTTCCACATGGGCAGGGATCTTATTTTGTTCACATTGTCTCCCCAGTACCTGGCACATAGTAGGCACTCGATCAACAGTGGATGAATGAAAGACAGCCACAAGCAGTACCCTGCAGGTGGCCAGGCAAAGGGGAATCTCTGGAGGCATTCTCCGGGCAAACAGATGAGGCTGGAGGGGAAAGGCTTGGCAGCTTGTCTGGGGAAGTCTCTAGTGTGTGGAAAGAGAAGGTGGTGCTGAGATGGAAGACGTCTAAACCACTTCCACCACAAATGACCCCTTACTTGCACATCATGGAAAGGGCAGGACTCACTCACGACTGGCAGGCAGGCCCAGGCAGAGGGAGGCCCCCAAGAGAGCAGAGTCCCAAGCCCCCACCCTACAGGTGTTTACAGTCAGCAGAGACTGTTTGGAGTTCAAACCCTCCACATACCTGCACTAGGAGCTTCCCCAGGCCACCAGGCAGGGTGGGGCAGGGCAGGGTCATCAAAGCTAAAACCAGACTTAACCAAGGAGGCGGAGACCAGACCAGGCCAGACCAGTCCACGGAGGCTGAGACTGCGCCAGTACTTACCTTGCGGGTCCCACATTCCTGGGCCTAGCCCAAGGGCCATTCTCCCAAGACCAATTTTCACTAAATTTGACACTCAGGACCTGTCAATACCTAATTTCAAAAGCAGCGTGCCATCAAGAACCCTTGATGGCACCCTTCTCTTCTCCAAGCCCAACGTAGCCCCTCCCAACTTCAGGCCTCAGAAGGAAAGGAAGGTCATTCATTCATCCCTCCATTCATGAAGAGCAGAACTGGAAGCCTCAGTCCTGAGGGCAATGACCAGATCCTGTCACCCTCTCACCCACCTCTGAGCACAGACCCTCTGCACAGCCCCCAGCGCCGACGATGCAGCCTCCCAGCTCCCCTCCACTTTCACACACTCCCACCCCGGGTCTCCGCGGGCTCTCGGAACCAAGCCCTCAGCCTAGCTTTCCCAACCAGCCCACGCAGCGACACGAGTATTGGGCAATCGTGACCAGCTCCAACCGGAAGCACCTGCCGGCGGGTGAGACCCACCTGATCCCCGGGGCCGGCCCCCACAAGGGCGAGGGCTGAGGATCTCCCGTGGGGGACATGGGCTCCCATCGGCCGAGCAGCGCCAGAGACCCTCCTCCGGAGCGCTCCTGGGCCCGACCCGCGCCAACACCCGCGCCCCGGAGCCTTCGAGGTGTGATGTCACCTGCCCGCAGAATCGGCCCGCGCGCCGCCCCTCTCGCGCCCCCACCCCAGCCTCTCTCTCACCGCTCCCGGGGCTAAGATGGCAGCGCGCCGCCGCCCCACCCCCGCACCCGCACGACCCAGCTGGCAGGGCCGCCGACCCGGACCCCTAAACCCCGCAGCCTGGCCAAGCCCGCACGCCCTGCGTCCCGGGGCCCCCCGCAACCCTCGGGGCGCCGACCCCCGCCCTCAGTCACGCGAGTCCCGAGCGCCCCCGACCGCTCGGGATTGCGTCAGAGTGACGTCACACACTGGACCCCGGCGAGTTGCGAGCATGAGCCCCGCGCGCCCCCGCCCCCGGGTCCCTCCCGCCGCGGCGCTCACCGCTGAAGACCATGGCGGCCGAGGCGCCCATGACGGCGAAAAACGAAGCATACTCGGGGCTGTTCTTGGACTCAGACATGTCTGCGGGTGGGGAGGGAGCGAGCTCTGCGGGCAGTGGCGGAAGCGAGGGCGAGGACGGCCAGGGAGCGAAGTCGATTAGGCGGGCAGCAGGGAAGGCGATCCGGCCCGACAGCCGCTGCGCTCTAAATACCAGGACCGCAGAACAAAATGGCGGCCGCGGCCGCGTCACATGACCTGGGCCCCGCCCCTGCGGGCCGTACCACTTCGCACCGTGGAGGAGACGCGGTCCCGGGACGCCCGAGCGGCTCGCCGACTGCCCCTGGCCAGTGCTGCCCTCTCAGAGACCCGGACCTGGCGCCCGGTCCCGCCCCGCCTCGGCCTCCGCGGACGCTGCCGGGCGCCGCCGGCCTCTGAATCCCCGCAGCGTTGGACCGGTCCCGCGCCGGGGCGGGGCAGTGTGTGCCTTATTAGCATACGGGGCGGGAACGCGGGGCGCCCCGCCTTCTCTGCGGCTGCGCGGCGGCTGCAGGTGTTCGGTTCCCAACGACGCTTTTCTTTGCACCCTTGGCATGAAGCCGCAGGCCGTGGTTTCACGGCCTTGCCCCCAAGGCGGGGCCTGACTCCTCCAGCCGCTGGTCTTCCAGGATCTCTTTACCAACCCTGGGCGAGCTAAGAGTCCGACCAGATGTGCGGGGCGCCGGCCTTCTCCGCTTCAGCGTCCAGGAAAGCCCCCAGCCCACAGCTGTGAAGTCCCAGCCCGTTGCTACAGCCCTTGTGTCTCCCCAGGTCACCTCCGTCTCCAGTCTCCAGTCTTCACTGCCTCTGACCCCGCGGTTGGTGACTTCACCTCTCGCTTGGGAAAAAAAGGACCCCCTCCCCGCACTTGTCTCTGCCTTTGCATCAGGGACCCAAACATTAGTGGGTTGTGTCTCTGCCCCCCAGCTGGAGGCATGACTGGTCGAAGCCCTGTCGGAACTGCGACCTCTCCAGGCCCCCCGGGCTCTGCACCTTCTTGCGGCAGGGTCCTCCCGCCTGTCCTTGCAGCCACCCACGCCCGCCAAGTCCCCACCTTCAGGGCCATGTTTCTGGAGCAGCCTTGGAGCGGTTCCCGCAGCCGTGCAAGCAGCCCGGCCAGGGCTGGCACTGCCCTACTGATCCCTGTAGGGCAGTCCCTGGCACCCCTCTGCCTGATCTCCACCCACCTGCTGTGGCTGCCCACGGCCGTTTCAGGGGCCCTGGGCAGCTGCCACCAGGTCTGGGTGTCCTTTGAGCTCTACGGCCTCATTTTGGGTTAGAGCTATCCCTGAGTGGCCTGGGTGCCAGCTCATCCCCGTCTCCATGGTGGTTATGGCCACCATGGGTCATGGCCCCTGGCCTGGTCCTCTGGGTGGACTCAGCCCCACCTTCCCCAGCAGGAAACTCCCTGGGGCCCCTCCCCTGGGCTAGCCCGGGCCTGCCACTCTTAGAACTTGCAGCCCATGAAAATGCCCAAGTCTGTCCTGGTTCAAAGGAGAGGAGGAAACAGATACCATCAGAGGCCCTCTCTGCACCGCCCTCTTTCTTACCCGACCCTTATTTCTGAGAAGAGGAATCTTCACTCTGTCTCCACCTCCTCGACCTGCCGTTCCCTCCCCAGCTCCTTGCCCTTGCCAAGGTCACCAGTGACTACCGTTTCTCCAAGCAGGACACCTTCCAGGCTGGCTAAATGGGCCTCCGTGCCGCATGGCTTGCCACCCTTTCCACACACTCTCCTCTCTCCTGCAGAATTCCTAAAGCTTGGACACGCTCATTCTTCCTGGAGTCACAATGGTGGGCCCAGGCCCCATGGCCCCAGCTTCACTGCAGGTCCTGGTGTACCCAGGGCTGCCCCTGGCTCTGCCCGTCCCCTGCATGATCCCATCGTTGCCCTGGCTTTGTCCCCCATCTTATGCCACCCTGTCCCTCACCTGCACTATTCCAGCCCCCACCACCCTCTGAGTGAGAGCAACGCCCAGTGCCTGCTCTCATCACTCCAAGCCCTCCAGGGAAGCCCAGGCCAGGGAGGCTCCTGGCCAGGGCCGAATTCAGACCAAGGAAAGGCAGCACAGCACAGTCCAAGCTCAGGGTGGGCTGCGTGGAGAAACAGCACAGTCCAAGCTCAGGGTGGGCCGGGTGCACCAGCTCACGCCTGTAATCCTAGCACTTTGGGAGGCCAAGGTAGGAGGATCGCTTGATGCCAGGAGTTCAAGACCAGCCTAGGCGACAAAGTGAGACCCCATCTCAAACAAAAAGGTGTAGGGTGGGCAGAGTGCACCTAAGTCCACTGTGGCTGAAACACCAGTTCTGGGGACGTGGGGGCAGGAGAGACTTCCCTCTGCAGGAGCAGGGAGTGGGTCAGCCGTGCTCACCACCTTGTGCCGCCCATTTGTTTTCTGCCTAAGTTCTGGTGTGAGAGGACACACCCGGTCTCCAGTGCGGTTCCTGACACCTCAAGCTAGTGTGTCCGAGCTGAGTTTGCCCCCACCCCGTCACCACCAGCTTCCACTGGGCTATTTCCTCTCCCACAGAGGGCACGCCCATCCCCCCAGCCTGACGGCTCGCCACAGCTCCCTCCCCACTCAGTTACTCAGGATCCCGAGATCCAGCCTCCCCAGGCTGTCCCGCGCCCTGCCCCTCGCTGCCTGGCGCAGCCCCCGTCTTCGCCCTCAAGGCCCAGGCCCTTCCGGGCGGTGCTTTCCATCCGGGAGTCCTTTGGCGCTCAGGGTCCCGCCCTGGCCTCCTCCCGCTTCTCATCGGCAGCCCCTGTGCAGCCCCTCTGTCTGTACCAACGCTCTCCCTCACTCCCTACTTAACAAATGCACCTCAGGCCCGGGCCGGCGGCTCACACCTGTCTTCCAGCACTTGGGGAGGCGGAGGCGGGAGGATCATGAGGTCAAGAGATGGAGACCATCCTGGCCAACATGGTGAAACCCTGTCTCTACTAAAAATACAAAAAACTAGCTGGGCGTGGTGGCGCGCACCTGCAGTCCCAGCTACTGGGGAGGCCGAGGCGGGAGAATCGCTTGAGGCAGGGGCTGCAGTGAGTCGAGACTGTGCCACAGCACTCCAGCCTGGCAACAGAGCGAGACTCCGTCTCAAAAAACAAAACAAAAAACAACAAAAAGAGATCCACCTCAGTATTCAGAACACTACCTCCTCCAGGAAGCCCCCCTCTCCTTCCCTCCTCCTTCCTCCTCAGGGACCTCCTTCGGGGCTCTCTGGATGCTCCCCTCACACTCAGTGACTTTTTTTTCCCCACTCATTACCCCCTCCACTGAGGGTCACTGTGACTCTTCTTCTGTGTCCTCGACCTGGTAAGGTGCCGCGCACACACAGGCTGTGTTTCCTGAGCACTGGGGTGGGCCAGGCCCTGTCTTGCATCTTCTGGGTACCATCACCCCTCACTTTCACCGTGACCCGCATTTCCTGGTCAGGGAAACAGGCCTCAGAAGGTGAAGAGCCTTGCCAGGCATCCGGCCAGCAGCTGCCGACGGAACTGAAATTGGAGCTCCAGGGCCGGCCTCTGTGCCGGGTCTCTGCATGTGGCTGATGACCAGTGACAGGGCCAGGAAGGACCCAGGTCTCCTTCTCCTCGGTCTTCCAGCACCGGGTAGGAGCAGGGTGGAGTGGACTCTGGGGTGGGGATGGAACAAGGCCATGGAAGGCGATGGCCAGGGACACACATCTCTCTCCTCCCTCACAGCTACTTCCCCCTGGCATGAAACCACAGGTCACGAGCCCCTGGCCTGTCACTGCTTCAGCAGTGGGGATTTCCAGGAACTGGGGGAGGGGCTTTGGGAAACTCAGGTCAGAGCCCCCAACAGGAGCAGTAGAGAGATGTAGGGTGGGCTCCTGCAGGAGGGATCAGAGGCGTTTTGCAGAGACCCCGTCAAGGGTGGGGGAGGATGGAGATAAAGAGACCAGGAATAAAGTCCCAAAAGTGATTGGGAAGCTGCACTTCTCCCGAGGAAGCCATCGGGAAGGCCTGGGCAGGCAGCCTCATCTGCAGACCACAGTGTCCCTGCAGGGGCCTGCTCCTGGAGGCAGCCATCCTTCTGAGTCGCCGTGAGGACACACCCAGAGGGGCACAGTGCTGGACGATGGCACCTGGCACTCTCCATCTGCTTCCAGGAGAGCCCTGTGTGGCCCCGGCCAGGCTGGAGGAAATGGGCCGAGAACACAGGCGCACCATCCACTGGGTGTATGACCGAAGGCGCTTTATTTTCTTATCATTAAAGTTAAGGCTTAAATAATGATACAGCAAATTGTTTTAAATAAAATACATGCCAGAGGTAAAGACAACGTGGTGCAAGTAGGACCCAGCGTGCCACAAGCCGCTGGGCGCAAGGAGGCTCCCCAACGTCCAGCATGGCCGGGAGGTGGGGCCCTGAGCTGCTCCCGCTGGACGGCAGGCTCTGTGGGGCAAGAGGTGGGAGCGAGACGACCACAGTGACCCCAGGACAGGGCAGCTCCCCCCTCGCTCTCCCCAAGATTCGAGGGCTGACAGAAAACGGCCTGAGTGGGTTCTTCTCTTTGAGGAGCCAGCAGAGTGGGCAGGAAGCTGGGGTCGGCGGGGGTCCAGCTGGTCCTGCCCACCTGGCAGCGCGTGGCGTTTCCTCTGCAGGTGGGAGGACCTCGCTGGCTCACAGGAGCTACAGTGCCTAATTAGTGGGCATTTGGGTTTTTTTGACACAAACGTCCAAATGACCAGGGCCAGGGGCTGCGCCTGCACTAGGACCAGGTTGTCAGAATGGGTGTCAGATAAATGCTCAGCCCTGGGTGGCCCGGCCCCCATGTCTGGTCTGGGGTGCACCCTGAAGGCCAGCACGGCCTCCTCACACTCCAGCAGGGAGTCAGGGCTCGTCGCCACAGGCCTTGCCCCATTCGTTAAGTTCCCTGAGCACCTACTATTGTGGCAGGCGCTGAGTGAGGCCCCTGCGAGTCAAAAACAAGTTAGGGTCCCTACCCTCAGGACCTGGCAGCCTACCAGGGAGCTGTAGTGTCCCCAGCAGCACAGCCAACGCTACACCAGAAACGCGGTTCTTCGAAGCAGGGGGTACAAGGGAAGGAGGCGCTAGCACTAGCTCAGTGGGTTCCAGAAGAGGTGATCTCTGAATCAGGACTTAAAAGGTGAAGAGGGCTTAGAGCAAGGGAGAAACACCATCCAGTTTGTAGTTAAATAAGTCACAGACTGGTCAGCTGTGGCGGCTCATGCCTGTAATCCCAGCACTTTGAGAGGCCAAGGTGGGCCTATCACCTGAGGTCAGGAGTTCGAGACCAGCCTGGCTGACATGGTGAAACATTGTCTTTTTTTTATTGTTTTGAGACAGAGTCTTGCTCGGTCACCAGGCTGGAGTGCAGTGGCACGATCTCGGCTCACTGCAACCTCCGCCTCCTGGGTTCAAGCGATTTTCCCGCCTTAGCCTCCCAAATAGCTGGGACTACAGTTGTGCGCAACCATGCCCAGCTAATTTTTGTATTTTTAGTAGAGACAGGTTTTCACCATGTTGGCTAGGATAGTCTCGATCTCTTGACCTCGTGATCCACCCGCCTCCGTGTCCCAAAGTGCTGGGATTACAGATGTGTGCCGCTGCGCCCGGATGAAACCCCGTCTTTCTGTATTTTGTAAATTAGCCAAGCATGGTGGCACATGCCTGTAATCCCAGCTACTTGGCAGGCTGAGGCAGGAGAATTGCTTGAACCCGGGAGATGGAGGCTGCCGTGAGCCGAGATCACGCCATTGCACTCCAGCCTGGGTGACAGAGCAAGACTCTGACTCAAAAAAAAAAAGAAAAAGAAAACAAAACCCCCAAGCCACAAGATGGGAAGGAATGGGAGCAACTGCTTACTGGGGACAGATTTTCCTTTAGGAGTGGTGAAAATGCTGTGGGACTAGGGGTGGCGGTTGTGCCACACTGTGAGTGCGCCAGATGCTCATTCACGCAGCCACCACCTCTGTCTGAGCAATGGTTGTATAATACATCCATTTCACTCCAATTTTTTAGAAAGGACAATGAAACAGCGTCATGGCAGGCTAGAGGGGAGAATGTGCTCTGGACACCCACCACAGACCAGGCCCAGAAAGCACCCTGAGGGAAGGATGGTGGTGAAGGGAGGGGCCGTCGTGCCCGGCCAAGCTCTGAGCCGGCCTGCAGGAGGATGCAGCCCTGGGCCGTGCCCCCCGCGCCAGAGCGCTCTGCAGGGCCCGCTCAGGAACTGTCTTGCTCAATTCTGGCCTGAGCGCGTGTCCTCACGTCAACCACAAGACAGTCCGAGCACTTGCAGTAAGTGGGAGTTACTGCAGGGTGCGTGGCCGGCGGTGGGGAGGGAGTGTCCCACTACCACAGGCCCCAGGCGACCACCCTGGACGCACAGCGCCAGTGCAGGCCGACCCGCAGCGGGTTTCTGTTCACTCTGCAGTGCTGAGCACTCCGGCCCCTCGAGGCTGACAGGCTGCAGGATCGGGGGCAGGGACACCAGCCAACACCTGTCTCAGGTGCTGTGAAGCTAGAACGGGGACCCAGCCTCGGCAGGGAGCTCAGGGAAATCCTGGGAGGGACGCTGGGGCCCAGGCACGAGGAGTAGCAAACAGCGCGTGCAAGGCCAGGGAGCAGAGGCTCTCAGTTCAGAGGAACTGAAAGAAACCTGGTGGAAGCTTGGCCCCCAGCGTAGAGAGCCGTGGCTGTGTTGCGGGCCAAGCTAGCAGACCAGGAGGCCTCTCAGACCCGGGACAGGCCTCCAAGCGGCTGCCCCAAAAGTCCCCTGAAGGCACTGCAGGAAGGTGTTCAGAGGAGCAAAGAAAGAGGGCTCAGCAGGAAGGGGCTACCCCCGTGGCCAGTGTGGGGAACACGGACCCAAGAGGACACAGTGGGCACAGGCAGCTCACGCGAGGCTCCGTGCCAGCTGCAGGGAAGGCCCCGGAGGCCTTGGTTTCACGGGAGGAACTGGATGGGGAGGGGGCCCCTGTGTGGGGCTCAAAGGAAAAAGGCATTCTATTTTTCTTTGTCTTACACGGATCCACAATTAAACACAGGATACTAGAGAAGACGTTTGGCTGGGCGCGGTGGCTCATGCCTGTAAATCCCAGCTCTCTGGGAGGGCGAGGCAGGCAGATCGCTTGAGGCCAGGAGTTAGACACCAGCCTGGCCAACATGGTGAAACCGCATCTCTACTAAAAATACAAAAACTAGCCAGGCCTGGTGGCAGATGCCTGTAATCCCAGCCACTTAAACCCGGGAGATGGAGGCTGCAGTGAGCCGAGACTGTGCACTGCCCTCCAGCCTGGGCAGCAGAGCGAGACTCCATCTCAAAAAAAAAAAGAAGACATTCACTAATACCGACGCAGACTTCCAAATGAAATGCTCGTTTTGAATGGGGAAGGTTGAGTTTGCTTTTTGATACTTGGCTTTACATACGACAGGGGCTCTTTAGTACTTTTTGTGGAGATGGGGGTCTCCCTATGTCGCCCAGGCTAGTCTCAGACTCCTGGCCTCAAACAATCCACCCACCTGTGCCTCCTAAAGTGTGGGATTACAGGCATGAGCCACCACACCCGGCCCTGCCAGGGATTCCTGATGAGACGTTTGACCCTGATTCTTCATGGTAGCTCCTCTGGTCTCCCTACAACTTGGCCGAGTGTTGTCCACACGACAGGCACTAGGAATGAAAGGAAACAAGACAGATCAGGGAATGGCGCCGTTCGCACCAGCCATGGCTGCACATGTGGCAGACACGTATCTGTCGCCTCCGTGGAGAGACGCACTGTGACCACTGTGTGCGGATGCGGACTCGTCAACCTAACGCCTCCCTCTCTCCTCTGACATACTGGAGAAGAGGCGCCCAGGACTTCCCAACCGTCTAAGCCTTCTCACAGCAAGTGATTTCACAGTGAGCTTCTTCTACCAGTTCTCAATTTTATTTAGGACTCAAATTAACACCAACCGAACGTATCACTAAATCACTTATTTTCACATTTTCAAAGCTGGATTGCACTGCAAGTCCACACATTTGTGCTCATACACATTTTTTATTACGGTCATTGAGAGGCTCCAAAGAATCAGTCCAATAAACATTTTTCCTGCCCAGTAAGCATCCTTCAGAAGAACTAAGAGGTAAAATCGTTCACACAACTGTTTTTTTTCCCTTCAATGCTTAGCTCATAGCGTTTGACTAAAGGTCAGTGTTTTGTCAGTTTGTGTCGTCCGCGCCTCGTCACAGGTCATGTGTCTACAGGACTCAGTATCCACTGACTTTGCTTCCTTGGTCTCAAGCAAATTCCAGTTTGGTAAAATGAGTGAGTCTCAACGGTGGGAGGCATTTTGTTTTTAGCAATGAATCACATGACATTGTACCTAACTTCTCAAGCACAATCTGATACCAGGACGGTAAAGATGATTTTTAAAAACTCTTTATACCAGATTATTTTTCAAAGTCTGTGCTTTTCTACCTAACGTAGAAGGTGTCGGGTGAAGAGCCTGTGGGGCTGGTTGCACTCCTGCATCATTTCATAATTTCTCCACGCAAACAAGACATTTAGGCTGAGAAAGGGACCCAGCAAGAATCCAAATGAGCTGGGCACAGAGGCTCACGCCTGTGATCCCAGCACTTAGGGGGGCAGAGGTGGGAGGACTGCTTGAGCCTGGGGGTTCAAGACTAGCCTGGGCAACATACAAAGACTACGTTCTCTACAAAATGGGAGAAAAAGAAAAAAAGAATCCATGTGAACCCAAATTTGTGGCAGGTACTATATGGCCTAATTAGTGGTCACTTGGGTTTTTTGGAACAGTGTTAGTCTTGTGAGTTTGATGACATTCTGGATTTAGTGAAAATGTGAGAAAGTCAATAACTGTAAAAGTTGAATCGATTCCTGGACAGTGGGGAAAACGAGGCAGTCGCAGTGAGCCTGTGGTTTAGTTAACAGCATTGCACCACTGTTCATTTCTTTGTTTTGATATTGACATCAGGGGAAGGGGAGGCTGCATGGAAACCCTGTGCTGTCTCTGCAACTCTTCTGCAAATCAAAAATTACTTCAAAATAAAAACTAAATTATTAAATATAAAATACTCAAGGAGACTGCAAAGGCTGTATGGATTCAGAAAGTGGATAAGAGAAATATGAAGGCCTTCTGAAATCTTCAAAATGTTTTAAAACAAATTTCACTGAAAAACAAAAAAATGAAGCATGTGGCTTACAAAAATAGAAAGAAATGAAAATACTTTAGTTCATTAAAACTCTAAAAAAAATTCAAGTACAAATGACTTGCTCTCATAAGTTATTTTGCTGAAACTGATTTTCTGAAGCCCTAAAGGCATAATGAATTCATTTAATAAACTATTTTCAATTAGGTTCAATTTTTGTTTTAAAAATAAATGTTAAACATTTATTCAGCACAAAGCAGTCTATTTAAAAAATCAAAAAATAAATGTTTAAATGTTTCTAAAAACAAATGATAATTCATTATGCAGTTTCATCAAATTTTAGCTTTTTTTTTTTTTTTTTTTAATAAAGAATGGCTACTCCATAGGCAGAGCAGCCACTTTTGGCTAATTTTTAACATCCAAAGCTAATAAATAATCAAGACAAAATAGAGAACGTTAACAAAATAAATTACATTCTATTTGAGAATACCTAGTATCAGATAATAACAAGTACAATGATAAGAATAAAAAAGAGAATAATCGCATATGCCTTCTAGGTTAGTAGAAAGGTTAAGAAAAGATACTAAATTTAAAGAAACAATATTTTGCATGCACACACAAAACAAAGAACTTCGTTCATGATGTGGAAATCATGACCCAGCAGCAATCCTTCCTCCTGGTCCGGATCACTGGGAAGGCCAGGGCAGGGCCACTGGGGCAGCCAGGCAGAACCTGCTGGACTTAACTCGAAAAATCACCCACCAGTTCAGGAAGTTTGCAGAGGGAAACCTACAAATGGTCGTCAAATGTGACTTCCCCGCTCCTGGAGGGCTCCCTCTGGAAGACGCTTGCGGCATTCCAGTTGCAGAATGTGGGTGAGCACGGCAGCGGCCAGCCTCCCACACCCGCTGGGCTACAGGTCCAGGAAGCCCCCGGAGGCCCCTGTGGCTGAAGAGACCACTCTTGGAGACCAGACTCTCGGACTCTTGCAGTTGATGCAGCAAGACCGTGTGTAATGAACACCAAAGCTGGCGGTACAGACAGGCCTCGGGGGACTCAGAGGCGGGGGCTCGGAGGGCTGCAGTGCGCCGGGAGGGATGAGTGGTGACGTCCCTCCCATACCTCTCCCGGTGAGAGGGGTTCACACTTTCCCCCTCTGAGCCTCTCAACAGTCCCGTGAGGAGGACTGCAGGGCAGGGGGACTGGCCCCATTTCACAGTTGGGGAAACTGAGTTCCAGACATGTTTGTCAGCTTGCCTGAAGCCACACAGGGTTCCAGGTTCTTCCTCCTGCACCCCTGTGGGCCCAGTCAGAGGCTACGTGAGAAGATGGTCAGGGAAGGCTGAACGCCCACGGGAGGGGCGGGCAACGGTGTGGGGATGGACAGTGGCATGGTGCAGGGGACCCCAAGTGGCACTGGCTGGAGGCCGGGAGGGATGGGATGGGGGCAGGACTGCTGGCACCTGTGTCTGTGACCCAGGCCTCCACGGCCCCAGAACAGCCTCTTGGGTCTCTGCTTCTCCCTTCTCCCCTCCATGGTGCAGACCCTCAAGACCAGCTGAAGGAGGTCACAAGGCGGGGGCTGCCCCCTGCAGTACCCAGAGGCAAGGCCTCCCTTGGCATCTACCTGCATCTGGCCAGCTCAGGGCTCAGGCAGGGCAGGGGCCCAGGGGCCCAAAGGCTGTCAGGTGAGAGGCGCACAGAAAACCCTGACATGTGGCCAGCCACAGCGCCAGGAGAGGGACAGAGGGAGGACATGCATCCATGCAAGGTGGCTGAGGACCTCGGTACAGTGTGGCCAGGGCCTGGGGAGGGTGCAAGGCAGAGAAGCAGCTGGAGCTGGACAGAGATGAGCATGCCACAGAGAGGGGCTTGGACGTGACCCTGGGCCCAGGTCACTGCAACGACAAAGAGGTAAAATGGGCGGCCGCAGAGGCTACAGGAGCTCAAGGAGGCCCGGGCTGGAAGGGAGGGGCCTGAGAAGCACCCTGGGTCCAGGCTTCTCTGGGCAGACCCCTGGAAATGGAGCTTGCTGGTCTGAGTCGGTCCCTGAGGGCCTCTCCCGGGGCCACCTCTTCAGATGGGAACACGCAGGGAGGCCCAGCAACAGCTTCAGGCTCTGCAGAAACACAAGGACATGTGACATCCCCTCCAGCCCCCACCCTCCCTGGGGGAGGAGCCCAGCACAAATCCCCCCCTCCTCTTCTCACCCAGCAGCTCCCAAATGCAGCCCAGGGGAGCCTCAGAGCTGGCCAAGCAGGGTTACTATGAGAGCTGGCCAGGAGGCCTAGGGACGGAACTGGGGCAAAGGCCTGGGGCAGGGGGTGGGGTCCCACCAGGCGGCAGGGCCAAGGGCACCAGTCTTTTCTCAGGATCTAAGCTGGGATTCAGTCACCAGCCAGCCAGGCTGCAGGGCCCTGCTGGGGAGGGCGCGATGCTACTCGGCACCAGCAGGGGGCACCCTGAGCCCACCCTTGGCGGCACGTTCCCGCTGCGGGTCCACTCCCACCCCAGGGGCTCAGGGGCAGCAAGACCCTGGCGCTCCCAAGGCCCTGGGCTCAGGACGCCTCCGCAGAGGAGGAAGGTGCTTTCTACGCCAGCTCTGGGTGGGGCTGGGGGCACGGCAGCCCCTCCAGCTCTGACCCCAATGCCGGTGGACTGGGGAAGCCCAGCACAACCCCAGGTAGAGGCAGCAGCAGGTCTGGGCAGCGCCGGGCTTGGCATGGGCCCCCGCCTGTCCCCCGCCCCCGCCCACCACATGGGGGTGTCATCTGCTCTCTGCTGCCGGAGGCGGCCGCCCAGCCTCGGGCTCACCACCCCACCTCAGCTCAGTCACCGTGGCGCAGGCCGTCACTGGGTGTCCGGGTCCTGGAAGCCCCAGGCCTCCACGGCAGCAATGAGGAAGTTCTCGGAGCAGAGGGGCTGGTTGTTGAAGGTGTCGCAGTGGCTTGTACGGCCCCGGTTCAGGTCCCCGTCGATGTAGAGTGCCTGGCCACCCCCTCCCCCTGCGGGATGTTCAGGTCAGCGGGCCTGACGGCCCCATCAGCACTGCCCCGGGCACTTCACCTCCTGTGCCAGCTGTCCTGCCCTGCACAGGCCTCTGAAACCACACAGACCCTTGACCCTCCATAGCCCCCAGGACCAGCTGTCCAGGCTCGTCTCACTCCCAGCCCCTTTCCACCTATGGTGCCTGGTCCACCCCCGACACCCAGGGCCTCTTCTCTGCCACCCCGGTCAGGGAGGGCTGGGAGCAGTGGCTTCAGCTGCCCAGACCCCCACACCCTCATCCCAGGGCCCCGTCTGCTGGCGCTCACCGACAATGAGGCAGTCACTGCCCCCGGCCATGAACATGGACTCGGTCTTGGAGGGCAGGTTGAAGTGGCGAGTGGCCAGGAAGGGCGACAGGCGGTCAGCGGGGTCTGAAGAGGTGGAGTGGCTGAGCGCGGCGCTGGGCTCGGCAGCCACCAAGGGCGTGGGCTTGGTCAGCTCGGGGTGCTTGATCACCACCCACTCGTAGCGCTGCACTTCAGGCTGCAGCTGGGGTGGAAGGGCAGTGTGAGGAGCTGGCGAGGGCGCCCACAGACCCCTCCGCCCCAGAGCCACAGCCCGTTCATCCTGAGAATCTGCACCCAGAGCCCAAGGTGGGCGTAGCCCGAGTCAGGGGCGGGGGGGTGGACGCTTGGGCAGATAAGGTCCCCTGTCCTGGAGCAGTGCGCGGTTGAATGATCAAACCCAGAAGCATGCAGGGCGATGACACTGCTGGGTGACTGCGGTGGCAACAATCAAACAGGGTCCCCAGGGCAGGCAGGCACTCCCGGGGGGATGAAGCTGCAGAGTCTGCACGGTGGCTGCGGAGCACTTGGCCCCACTCACCCTAAACACAAAGCATTCTCCGGTTCCGAAGAAGCCCAGTTTGCCTCCAAACTTATTTCTCTCGCTCCAGTCTGTGGACAGGTAAGCGCCACACACCTAGGGGAAAGGCGCGGGTGAGGCTGTGCCCGCAGGTCCCCAGGAGCGTCCCTGTGCTCCAGTCTGCTGAGGGGCCCATCCCAGGTCACAGATAGGGGTGCAGGCATTGCCGTCTCCCAGTCCCACCCCAGGGCAGGGGTGGTGTGGGAAAGGCAGTGCTGGAGGTGCATGCACCCTGCCTCTGGCCTGGAGTTGGCAGTGAGGTTGGGCAGGGCTTTGTCGGGGACAGTCTCATTTCCCCTGCAGCCCTTAGCGTGGGATGAGTCCCATGTGCTGCCAATACCCACGCTCTGACTCTGGCTCCAGGCTAGGACACTGAGGCCCTGGAGCCATCAGAGCCAACCCTGACTCAGGGCCCCTGCTCACCTCCTTCTGTGTGGTCTTGATGAGCAAGAGGGTAGGCTCATGTCCTTCACACTGGAAGTAGAACCTGGCATAGAGACACACGTGCCAGCTGTCACTCTGCACACCCTCCCTGCCGCTCCCGCAGCCTCCGCTGGCCCTGGCTATCTTGGGGCGGAAGACTCAGGAACTGCTCCTTTTCTCTGGGTCCCGGCAATGCCTCACCCAGGTGTTCCTGCCTGACCCTTCTCTGCCATCCCCAGGACAGCCTGCCCAGGTGTGACTTGGGGGAGAGGCTTTGCTGTGGAAGGCCAAGGTGAGGAGCCAAGTGCCAGGGGCTGGAGAAGCAGGAATCGGAGGAACAGGTCCCCACAGTGGGGAGGTCTGGCCCATCCTCGCAGCCCAGGCACGTGGGAGCCAAAGAGGCCTGGGTCTGCCAATGTGGCGCCCAGAGCTTGGCTGTTGTCCTTGGCAGGGCTGGGAGAAGTGGCTCCAGCTGGGCCAAAATGCTTGTGGTGTTATGAACCCGTGAACGGCACCAGGTCGGGGCTGGACCAGCTCTGCCTGCCTCACCTCCAGGTCACCCCAGGGCCAAGCCAGAGCTCCCACGGCCACATGCTGTCAAAGGCTGGAGGGAGCCTCCCTGGCTGCACCTGGCAGCGCCACCCTGGAGGGCAGCATGTCCTGGGGCCCTGACAGAGCACCACGTGGATGACAGGGCGGGAAGCGGGCACGCTGGGGAGCAGGCAGGCCGGGGAGCGGGCAGGCTGGGGAGCGGGCACGCTGGGGAGCGAGCGCGGCTGGGGAGCGGGCAGGCTGGGGAGCGGGCAGGCTGGGGAACTAGCCCGGCTGGGGCCTGCCCCCATGTGGTCCCTCCAGACCACACCGTGAGCGTGAGCTCCGAGGTGGGGATTCTGCTTCCTGCGTCTTCATGACGCCTGCACGGCCTGAGCTGTGGCAGGCCTGGCCATGACCCCCAAAGTCTGGGTGGCCTGGGGAGGACAGAAGCCCAGAAAGGGACCCTGATTCTCAGGCCCACAGGAAGAAGCAGGCCTCAGCAGATGCCCGGGACCGAGGCCGGTTTTCAGACTCTGCGGGCAGGACCTGTGGCTGGGCAGCCCCTTCGGTGTTACCTGGCCAGGCTGTACCCGTGCTGCAGGGAGGAGAACAGCAGGAGGGGCTGGCACAGCGCGAAGCGCTCGGGGACCCAGGACCAGATGTCTCTCATCTCCCTCACGCTGACGATCTCCGAGCGGAAGTTCTCTGCATGGACGGCCAAGTGTACAAACTGCCTGAGGGGAGTGAGCGGGGTCAGAGTCCGAGGACACGGCCGGGGCCAGGCCATGCCCCCCAAGGTGTGCCCCAGAGCCCCTTTGGAACGAAGTCGGGAGGGAACTTCTCGCCTGCTTGCGTGTGTTTAGGGCCGGGTTCTAGGTGCCCAACAGGGAGCGAGTTCCCAGGAGCCCCACCTCCCACCCATCACAGAGGGAGAGTGCCCAGCCTGGATGGGGACAGTGCCCCTTTTCTCTAAGAAATCAGGACAGAGTGATTGCTCTGGCAAGACAAGGCTTCATGGCGAGCCAAGCACCGGCAGATAGCACAACAGAGGCAGGCAGGCAGGCAGGCAGACAGACAGACAGACAGACAGACAGAAGGTGCCTGAGCATCAGCCGGGCTCAGAGGCAGCGCTGCTGAAGCCGGCCCGCGAGAGCAGCCCTGGGACCCAGAGCAAGCAGCCGGCCTAGAGTCAGCCTCGTGGAAAGACAGAGGCCAGGCGTGCAGACGCGGTTTCAGACCTACCTTTTAGAAAGTGACACACTGAAAAACAGGAGAAAGCAACGGACATGGAGAAGAAAAATAAAACAGACAAGGAGAGGTTAGTGTAAGTACCGATCCCGGACAGGCCTTCGCTGGCCCAGAAGAAAGAGGACTGCACGCCAGCAGGCCACAGCGTGGCACCGTCACAGTGCCGGCTACCAAATTGACACAGGACACCATGAACCCCTGCCCCTGCTCCCCTGGGGCTATGCTCCAGGCGGCGAGGCCACGCCCATCACCCACAGCAGCGACCAGCCACGGAGCCCAGAGCTGGAGGGGCGGAGCAGGGGCTGCCCTGAAATGACCCTGGGAGCGGGCCTGGCCTCCTGTGATGCCTTTCGACCCCAGGGCCAGCATCAGCTTTCATCTCAGCTGTGGGCCTGGTCCCAGAGGATAAGCGCGACGTCCCTCATCTGTGGCTGTAACCGGGAAGGCTCTTCCTGTTTCAGTGTCTTTTCAGCCACGCACAGCTGTCTGGGTGGACCATGGGCAGAGGCCGCCTGGAGGCCAGCTGGATGAGCTCATGCCAACACGTCCCCCAGTGCCCGAGCCGGGGCGGGCCCCTCGCAGCCCACCGGGCACTTACCTCTTCTGCTTCACGGTGATGCCCTTCTGCTTCAGGGCTTTCTCGTTGGCCATCTGCAGGAGCTGGATCTCCTTGCGGGAGAAGAGGCGGATGGCAAACGCTTTCTCCAGCAGCTTCTCGGGGGATACCGTCTTGGCAATGTCTTTGACGAACATGCGGATGTCCTGCTTCACGCTGTCCGACGCCAGCGGCTGCCCGGCCCTCACCTTGTGGAAGAACTTGAGGATGGCCAGTGCCACGCGGTACAGCACCTTGTAGCCCTCCACCAGGAAGACGTCAAAGACCCGGGCAAAGTAGCAGAGGGGCAGCTCCCCAAACAGCCAGCGCTGCCAGTCCGCATAGACCTGCAGGATGTCCTCCGACACAGCCACCATCAGCTTGTGCGCCGCCTGGCAGTACTTGTTCACCAGGTCCCCGAACGTCATGCAGGATGACTCGAAGGCCAGGAAGCTCTGGTCGATCAGCCTCCGGCCGGGGTCGTTGCAGGCCAGGATGCGGCACGCCTTCTCGAAGCACTCGGCCTCGTCGATGCTATAGTGCAGCAGCAAGGCCACCATGGCCGGCAGGGCGGGGCAGAAGGAGATGTCGGGGAACTGGTTGGCGATGCACAGGAGGATCTTGCGCACGGCCCCCTCGCCGCGCGCGTTCAGGCAGTAGCTGGGCACCTGCGTGTTGTCCACGAACTCGGGCAGTGGCAGGCAGCTGCTGCTGTGCTTGCCCACGATCTTGCCCACGATGTCGCTGTACACGCTGGCGTCGGGCGTGACCGTGCGGCAGGGGATGTCCCGGATCAGGCGCTGGTACACCTTTCCCCGCAGCGCGTGGCTCTGGGCCCAGTAGCCCTGGCGTGCCAGCTGCTTCAGTTCCTGCAGATCGGTGCAGCTCAGCTCCTTGGGCCCCAGGTCCTGGATGGCAGCGTCCATCTTGTCTCTGTCCACGAAGCAGTTGTATCCTGGATTGTCCATAGCGCCGCTGTGCTCAGGAGGACACACCGGGCTGCCAGGAGGGGAGCAGAGCGTGGCTAAATCCTCCAGCCCCCTTTCCGTGGGTTTTCTGCTAACCTGTCTGCCATCGCACACCCTGCGGGATTAAAAAAACATTTTTAGCATGTGAGTTTCAAGGTTCACATTTTAAAGAACATATTTTTTCGAATGTGGCACAGTTTTCTTTTCTTTGGAGACAGGGTCTCGCTCTGTTGCCTAGGTTGGAGTGCAGTGCATTGGCGCAACCCTGCTCTCGGCAGCCACGAACGGCTTGAACGATCTTCCTGCCTCAGCCTCCCGAGTAGCTGGAACTACAGGTGTCCACCACCAGGCCCAGATGTTTTTTTTGAGACCCGCTCTGTTGCCTAGGCTGGAGTGCAGCGGTGCGATCTCTGCTCACTGCAACCTCTGCCACCACTCCCCGCCTCCGCCCCGTTCAAGTGATCCTCCTGACTCAGCCTCCTGAGTAGGTGGGACTACAGGCGTGCACCACCACACTGTCTAATTTTTTTGTATTTTAGTAGAGACAGGGTTTCACCATGTTGGCCAGGCTGGTCTCAAACTCCTGACCTCAGGTGACCCACCTGCCTTGGCCTCCCAAAGTGCTGGGATGACAGACGAGAGTCACCGTGCCTGGCCTAATTTTTAAAGTTTTGTAGAGATGGGGGTCTCACTATGCTATCCAGGCTGGTCTTTAACTCTTGGGCCAAGAAATCCTCCTGCCTTGGCCTCCCAAAATGTTGGGATTACAGGCATGAGCCAACGTGCCCAGCCTTGTTTTGTTTTGTCTGAGACAGGTCTTGCTCTGAAACCTAGGCTAGAGTGCAATGGTGCCATCTCAGCTCACTGCAGTCTCTGCCTCCTGGACTCAAGTGATCCTCCCACCTCAGCTATAGCTGTAGCTGGGACTACAGTCAGGCACCACCACACCCAGCTAATTTTTTCTATTTTTAGTAGAGATGAGATTTTGCCGTGTTGCCCAGACTGGTCTTGAACTCCTGATCTCAAGCAGTTCACCCACCGCATCCTCCCAAACTGCTGGGATTTCAGGTGTGAGCCACTGTGCCTGGCCCGGGCCTATTTTGTTTTTTATTAATTTTTTTTTTTTAAGAGATGGGGTCTTACTCTGTTGCCCAGTTTGGCCTTGAATCACAGGCCTCAAGTGACCTTCCCACCATGCTGGAATTACAAGTGAGAGTCACGGTGCCCAGCCACATCGTTTGGCTTAATCTTAGTGTAAATATTAGAAGGGCTTCTACTTAAGTGACTGTTCTGAGAAGCCATTACAAACTTTGGAGTATCACTTCTTTTCACAGAATTCACGAAGTTACTAGGTCACACAGATTCTGAGTAATGAGAGTTTAGAGACAGAGTTCCTATAAGGGCTTCAAGAGCTTAGCCCCTGGCTGGACACAGAGGCTCATGCCTATAATCCCAGCTACTCAGGAGGCCATGGTGGGAGAACTGGTTGAAGCCAGGAGTTCAAGACCAGCCTGGGCAACACGGTGAGACCCCACCTCTACCAAAAAAAGAGACTCACCCTGCTGAAAACACCTCTCCACTAGAGCATGGTCCACCCTAGGCTCCCAAACACCACCCTGCACGCTGGGGGCCTTCTGAAAAGGAACCCCCAGATGAGAAGATCCCTTTGAGCAAAGAGATGCTTCGTTCCAGTTCTCTTTACCCCGCTGTGCACGGTGAGAAAGACGCAGCCGAGGCTGTCCCGCCCTGTCTGGGTTGGGATTCTGAAGCCAGCTCTTAACTTTCTAAAACCCCCAGCTTGAAAGCTACGCTTCAGGCAGGTGCTCCAGGGAGGACTCTCTGGTGAGGAGCAGGTGGGTGTCCCAAGGGAGAGCTGGGACCTACATGGAAGGTGCTGCAGCTTTAAAACCGCACATCTCTGGATCCAAATGAGCCAGAAGTCAAGTGGGGGTGTTGGTGCTTCTCCAAGAACAGCATCGCTGGGCTCAGGCGAACACAAAAGGAGTGGGTAAGGTGTGCCCTGTGGGATTCTGGACGACGGGTGGCTGCTCTGGCCCAAGGCTACCATCCTGGGCACAAAAGTTGCAAGCTTTGCTTATGCACATCAGACTAACCTTTCTGCCTGGGACGGTACAAGTTCCCTGAGATGCCACAGGGGTCTGCTTCAGCGAGTTCTGGATAGTGACCAGACCACTCTGGTTTCTCCTGCAGCCAGAACATTTACCTACCCATTATAAGGCAAACATTACTTTAAAATATTTCGCAAAAAGTAAAAACCATAGTGTCAAACCTACGTCTGCGACACACCATCTTGGGAAAGCACCTTGACCCTGTGTTTTTGTGTGTGTGGTAAAATATACATAACATAAAACTTATCAATTTGGCCTTTTTTTTTTTGAGACGGAGTGTCACAGTGTCATCTGGGCTGGAGCGCAGTGGGCGATCTCGGCTCACTGCAACCTCTGCCTCCCAGGTACAAGCAATTCTGCCTCAGCCTCCTGAGTAGCTGGGACTACAGGCGCCACCACACCTGGCTAATTTTCTGTATTTTTAGTAGAGACAAGGTTTCACTATTTTGGCCAGCCTGGTCTTGAACTCCTCACCTCGTGATCCGCCTGCTTCAGCCTCCTAAAGTGCTGGGATTGCAGGTGTGAGCCACTGTGCCCGGCCCATTTTAGCCATTTGTTAAGTGTATGGTTCAGTGGCATTAAGTACATTCGCACTGTTGTACAACCATCACCACCATCCACTTCCAGATCTTTTTTCTTCTTCCCAAACTAAAACTCTATATCGATTAAATACTATCTCCCTGTTCCCTCCCCTAGCCTCTGGCAACCGCCATTATATTTTTATGTCTCTATGAAATTGACTACTCTAGTTACCTCATCTAAGTGGATCATACAGTATCTTTTTTTCCCCCCTGAGACAGGGTCTTGCTCTGTTGCCCAGGCTGGAGTACAGTGGTGCAATCATGGCTGACTACAGCCTCTACCTCCTAGGCTCAAGAAATCCTCCTACCTCAGCCTTCCAAGTAGCTGGGCCCACAGGCACACACCACAGCACCCAGCTGATGTGTGTATTTTTGGTAGAGATGTCTTGAACTCCTGAGCTCAAGTATTCTCCCCACTTGGCCTCCCAAAGTACTGGGACTACAGGTGTCAGCCACCATGCCTGGCTAATTTTTTTTTTACAGTAGAGATAAGGACTTACTATGTGCCCAGGCTGGTCTCCAAGTCCTGGGCTCAAGTGATGCTTCTGCCTCAGCCTCCCAAAATGCTGGGATTACAGGCATCAACCACCACAACTGGCAGTTTGGTTTTTGGAGACTGTGTCTCGTCACATTGCCCAGGCTGGTCTTGAACTCCTGGCTTCCGGCAATCCTCCCACATCAGCTTCTCAAGTAGCCAGAATTACAGACACAAGCCATCACACCCAGCCCTGTCCTTCCTTTTTTTTTTGAGATAGGGTCTTTGTTCTGTCACCCAGGCTGGAGTGCTGTGACACATTCATAGTTCACTACAGCCTCAAACTCCTGGGCTCAAGTGATTCTCCCGCCTCAGGCTCCGGAGTAGCTGGGACTACAGGCATGTACCACCAGGCCTCAAATAATTTTTTAAAGATTTTTTAAATAGAGACAGACTCTTAATATAGAGACAGAGCTCAAGACCAGTTGCCCAGGCTGGTCTTGAACTCCCAGGCTACAGCAATCCTCCCATTTCAGCTTCCCAAAGTGCTGGGATTATAGGCGTGAGCCACTATGCTTAGCCTGTCCTTCCTTTTTTTAAGGCCAAATAACATTACATTGTGTGCGCAGACCACGTGTTGCTTATCCGCTCGTCCATGGATGGATACCTCTTGGCTACTGTGAACCACGCTGCTATGGACAGGGGTGGACAAATATCTGAGTCCCCGCTTTTGATTCTTTCAGGCACATATCCATTGACAGTTTTTATAGGAACTTCCCCACAGAAAACATTCATCAAAACAAAGTTTTCGGACAAAAACGTTAAAGCCACATTGATTTTTTTTTTTTTTGAGACGGAGTTTCGCTCATGTTGCCCAGGCTGGAGTGCAATGACACGATCTTGGCTCACCACAACCTCCACCTCCCGGGTTCCAGCGATTCTCTTGCCTCAGCCTCCCAAGTAGCTGGGACTACAGACATGTGCCACCACGCCCAGCTAATTTTGTATTTTTAGTAGAGTTTTCCCATGTTAGTCAGGCTGGTCCTGAACTCCCGACCTCAGTTGATCCTCCCACCTTGGCCTCCCAAAGTGTTGGGATTATAGGTGTCAGCCACCAAAGTTGATTTTAATATATCCCACTGGAAAAGCCTTGCCCACAGCAGGACCAGGCCTCAGAAGAAAAGAAACCCTTAAGATCGTTGATTGGTTTGCTTTGTCCGGGGAGGAAAGGCGGTAAGGGCTCTCCCCTGGTCCCGAAGGCCAGGCCGGCAGGTCCGCTCATATCCGCATGGCCACGCCCAGGTCACACTGCACATCTTCCATGCACTGGTTACCCGCAGCTTACATCCCTCCTTCCCAGCTCTGGGGCCACTACCCTCTGGAGGAACCCCAGGCCCATCCTGTTTGGGTGAAAGAACTGGCTCCTTCTCAAGGCAATAAACATGGTTCTAAACAGAACAGGAGCTGGGCAGAGCAGCACCAGCCTCCACTCAGCTGGCTCCAGAGGCAGGTTGAATATTAAACTGGAAACAGTAAAAGCTGTGACTGCACCTTACAACGTTCCGTCCGGGAGATGCAGATCCCAAGCCGTGTTTGCTGCCGCGAATGATCCAGGGATGTGCTGCACTCGGGGACACCCGAGCCGAGGAAGTGTGCAAAAGACCCCGAGGGGGCCCTTGGATTCTCTCTTGTTCCCCAAGCCCCCACCCAAAAACAGAGCAGGACGTTTCTGGGGCTGTGCACACAAGGCAGCGACCCATTTAAGGCATCTATAAAAACCAGGGCCAGGCCAGCACAATGGCTCACACCTGTCATCCCAGCACTTCGGGAGGCTGAGGCGGGAGGATCACTTGAGCCAAGAGTTCAAGACAAGGCTGGGCAACATAATAAGACTTCATCTCTACAGAAAAAGAAAGAAAGAAAAGAAACTAGGCAGGCATGGTGGTATGCAGCTATAATCCCAGCTACTTGGGAGGCTGAGCGGGGAGGATCTTTTGAGGCCAAGCCCAGAAGTTCAAGGCTAGCTCATGCAACATGGTAAAACCCCATCTCTGCAAAAAAAAAAAAAAAAAAAAAAATACAAAAACTAGCCAGGCATGATGGTGCACACCTGTAGTCCCAGCTACTCAGGAGGCTGAGGTGGGAGGGTCACTCGAGCCCAGGAGGTTGAGGCTGCAGTGAGCCATGATTGTACCACTGCACTCCAGCCTGCAGGACAGAATGAGACACTATCTCAAAAATTAATTAACAGGCCGGGCATGGTGGCTCATGCCTGTAATCCTAGCATCTTGAGAGGCTGAGGTGGGCAGATCAACTGAGGACAGGAGTTGGAAACCAGCCTGGGCAACACAGTGAAATTTAAAACGCAAAAATTGCCGGGCACGGGGGCTCACGCCTGTAATCCCAGCACTTTGGGAGGCTGAGGCGGGTGGATCATAAGGTCAAGAGATCGAGACCAGCCTGGCCAACATGGTGAAACCCTGTCTCTACTAAAAATACAAAAAAAGTAGCAGGACGTGGTGGCACATGCCTGTAATCCCAGCTACTTGGGAGGCTGAGACAGAAGAATCGCTTGAACCCAGGAGGCGGAGGTTACGGTGAGCCAATAATGCGCCATTGTACTCCAGCCTGGACAACAAGAGCGAAACTCCATCTCAAAAAAATAAAAACGCAAAAATTAGCTGGGTGTAGTGACATGTGCCTGTAGTCCCAGCTACTCGGGAGGCTGAGGTGGGAGAATCACTTGAACCCGGAAGGTGGAGGTTGCAGTGAGCTATGATCACACCACTGCGCTCCAGCCTGGTGACAGAGCAAGACTCTATCTGAAAACAAATAAAGAAATAAAAATAAATACATAAATAAAAACGAGGTCCAGATTGGTTTCCCTAGGTTTAAAAAAGTCTTTTATTATGCCAGTGATATATGAATGGAAAAATCACAAAAAGTCAAATAGTACCAAAATGAGGGAGTGAAAACAGAGTTCTGTTTAAATTACCCTCTAATCGTACTCCCCTTCTACATAAACAGAATCGCCATTCACACTTTGGCATATACCCTGCCAAAACTTTTCTTGCATTCATATCAGGTGAGGTTTTCTTTAAACTGGCAACGGAGACGAAGAAGTAAGGGGAGGTGGAAACTGATCAAAACCATTAAATACTCCGGGCTGGCACACTTACGGGTTTGAGTGCCCACACTCTGGAGGTGAGTGTTCACGGCTGAGTGGCCTTCCCTGTCATCTACCCGCGGGCTGGCTGCTGTTGTATGTCATAAGCCACACCTGCTCCCACGCAGCGAACAAGGCCTTGCCTGTCCCCATAGTCCCCCAACCCGTGACAAAGTGTGGAGCCGGAGGCGGCAGCTGTGGGGGGAGGGGAGGCAGGGGCCACTGTGGAAACGGCCCAGCCGTGCAGTCAGACGGGCCTGGCCGCAGAGTCCGGCTCTGACGCCTGTTTGTTAGAAACGGGGACAGGCCGTGCATCTTCCCTAAGGCGCAGTTACCGTGTCTGGGGAGCAGAGCTGATGAGTGACACCCACCTCCTCACGGGCATCTGTTCCCATGCCACCCCTGTGGGTTGAGCCTCACTCTGGACTCACTGGGTGGAGTGCAGATGACATTAGGGTGCCACCTCATGAACAGTATATCCCACACTGTCTCTGGGTTCAGGCAGCCCAGGGCAGACAGTGTCAGCAGGGCCCTGTGAGGGTGCCTCCCTCGGTGGGGGGAAGCCACTTTCCCTTGGCCTCTGGGGAGGGAGGGCATCGCTTCTCGCCACCAGCACGGCATGGCCCTCACCTAAAGTGTGCTCCCTGACCAGTCTCGAGTTCCCTGCGGAGGCACGAGGTGGGGTGGCGTGGCTTCTCCGAGGTGGCACCTGTCAGCCCAGCTACCAGCAGCTCCCTGAGTATAAAGTGGGGAAGCCCTCCTCCTGTCTTTGGTCCTCCGCCTTGGGACCAGCCTGCAATTCCAGGAAAAGAGGAAAAATTTCACCTGACACACGTGAGAGTCACAAGAATTACAGATAGAGACAGTTTCAGAGGGTGGGGGTCCACATGGTGGGTCTGGAGGGTGACAGCTACTTTACTGAGGGTCCTAAGGGCAGACCTCCCCCAAGAGATGACACTAGGTCAGAGCAGTGAGAAGGAAGAAGCCGGGACTGTGGAGGACGCAACACTCCAGACGCCAGTAGTGCGGTGCAAAGGCCGAGAGAGCCGCAGGCCCGCCGGGCTCCAGGGCGCAGAGGCCGCACACACACACCCACGGGGCCGTGGATTGTATTCTGAGCACAGTGGGAAACTGGGAAGGGATGGGATCCAGTCCCTGTTCTGCTGCGGGATTTACTGAGTCTGTTGATAGAAAGCACTCAGCCCAGCCTGGCGAGTCAGGGCCACTCAGCCACCTGAGGACTCTCTCATCCTTACAGGGTCCCAAGCCTGGCACTAGGAAGGTGCTCTGGAATGCCCGGGACGTGACGGTCCCAGCAGGTCAATGCCCCATTGGTCCTGCAGAGGAAGGGCCAGGGGACGGCTCTCTCACAGGCTGCCGGCCAGTCCTAATGCCTCTCTCCATAGCCAAGCTGCCGTCCACACCCGGTGCGGCGGCTTTTCTACCCAGGAAACCCCTCCAGGGACCTCCACGGCCTTTCTCGTAAATGCCGTGCCTACTTGAGAGCTCAGGGGACCTGTAGATGAGAAGCTAATATTTGTATTCATTCATTCATTCATTCATTTTTTTATTTTTTCGAGACAGAGTCTTGCTGTGTCACCCAGGCTGGAGTGTAGTGACGTGATCTCAGCTCACTGTAACCTCTCCCTCCCGGGTTCAAGTGATTCCCCTGCCTCGGCCTCCAGAGTGGCTGGGACTACAGGCACCCACACCATGCCCAGCTAATTTTTGTTTTTTGTAGAGACGGGGTTTCACCATGTTGACCAAGCTGGCCTCGAACTCATCTGCCCGCCTTGGCCTTCCGAAGTGCTGGGATTACAGGCATGAGTCACTGCGCCCAGCCTCATTCACTGATTTTGAGACAGGGTCTCACTCTGTTCCCACAAATATTTCTTAAAAAAAACAAAAAGTTGGCTGGGCTTGGTGGCTCATGCCTGTAATCCCAGCACTTTGGGAGGCCGAGGTGGGAGGATCACTTGAGGTCAGGAGTTCAAGACCAGCCTGGCTAACATGGTGAAAGCCTGTCTTTACCAAAAATACAAAAAAATTAGCTGGGCATGGTGGCGCATGTCTATAGTCCCAGGTTCTTGGGAGGCTGATTCAGGAGAATTGCTTGAACCAGAGAGGTGGAGGTTGCAGCAAGCCGAGATTGTGCCACCGCACTCCAGCCTGGGTGGCATGCAGTCCATGCCACCGCACTCCAGCCTGGGTGACAGAGTGAGACTCCGTCTCAGAAAAACAAAAAAAGGCACTGCTGGGACCCGGGAAAGCTGCTGGGACCAGACAGGGTGGGGGTCTGCAAGCCTGTAGCCATTTAAGGGGCCCCTCCTCACATGTGGTAGAGCTAGGGCTCTGCCCTGTGGCCGGAGGGCACAGGGGTCATATATGTCACCTGACATGCCAAGTTAACATTTTGGGGAAATAGAAATCACTCATACTCATTTGCACATAGCTTTTTTTAAAAAAAAAAAAAAACAAAAAAAAAACAACGGAGTTTTGCTCTTGTTGCCCAGGCTGGAGTGCAGTGGCATGATCTCGGCTCACCACAACCTCCACCTCCCGGGTTCAAGCAATTCTCCTGCCTCAGCCTCCCGAGTAGCTGGGATTACAGGTGCCCACCATGTGCTGACCGATGTCCAGCCAGGAACACCCTACGGCGGCCTATGTCCTCACTCCACGGGAGTGCCAATAACCCCCCAAATCCATCCTCCGCAGCAAACCCTCTGAAGGTGCCCACAGGAAGAGGGAGGCAGCCAGGAGATGGGTGGGGGGCGTCGGTCAAGGGCATGGCGCCATGAGCTAATTTCTAGCCAGGAGGCAGGAGGGAGGGAGCATGGGCAGCCTCACCATGGACGGGGGGCAGGAGGGGCCCCGGATGCACAGCTGGCCCCCCACAGCAGACCAGTAGCTCACCCCAGCCTCAGGGCGGAACACAACCTACTGGCGACTTAACTTCCTGCTTATCTCCCTTTAGCCTGGGACAAAGAGGACCTCCAAGAGAGGCTCCAGAGGGTCCTCGGGCACAGGCAGGACCAGCCCAGGTCTGGGACTCCAGGGCACTTGGCCATTTCTAGTGCCCAGGGCCCTCCCACAAGTCCTGGAGACACAGGCCGCCTGGGGTGGCTCCTGCTAACAACACCAACTGCCGTCCTCAAACACCAAACTCCAGGCCCCTGAGTCACGAGGCCTCTGCATGTCTCACTTCTTAGGGAGGAATGTGATTTTCCCAAACAACCGGATTAGAAAACAAACTCTGTTTCATGTGACAAAAACAGAACACACATTCAGCCTCAGTGATGACATTTTAACATCGCCAATGCCAACCCTGGACACCGGGCCTCCCTTCCCGGGGACCGCTTCTGTCCTGGGTCACAGCAAACGGGAGAAGGCAGCACATGACCGAGGCTCCCTCATCCCACAGGTGGTCATGTGACAAACCTCCACCGAGGTGCCTCCTCTGTGCCAGGAAGAGACGGCTCGAGAGGAGGCTGTCAACCTCGACAGCTCAGGATGTGCTGGGGGAACCCAAGGGCAGGGCTGTGGAAGAGGCGCAAGGTGTGGAGGCAGCCCGAGGGTGGGGATGGCGCCCCGCAGACCCAGAGGCAAGAGTGGGCAAAGGCCAGCCGGGCGGTCCTGGCAGTGCTGAGGGGCTGGGGTGGGCTAAGAGGCGAGTGGCCCCACACGGGGTAGGATGAGAGTCTAGGCGGGTGACCGGCTGACATCTGTGTTTATAAAAATCCCCCTGGTGGCCCTGGAGGAGGAAGGGTTGGGACACAGAAGCCAGGGAGAAAGGAGGGCAGAGTCTAGACCCAGCGGGTGGAGAAGACTGGGGAGTCCAGGCCACGGGGGTGTTCCAGCCCAGGAGAGCCCCACTGTGACGTTCTCAGAGCCAGTTTCGATACAGATGGTTCTCAGGCACATGCCAGAGGAGCTGAGGCTGGAGGCAGAGCCCTGGGGGCGAGGCCCACAGCACAGAGCGCCCTACGCACTCCCAGATGCTACCAAGGGGCCACCTGCAGCCTCCTGGGCAAAAGGTAGCCCCGTCCCAAGGTAGGTCAGCGTTCGCCAGGACTCCAGGTTGGAGAAAAGCTGGGGTTGCAGGCCGGGGTCCCGTCCCGCCTGGCCTGACCCCCACACCATCCTGGCCACAGGAACAGCCCCCGTCCCAGAAGCAGCCAACAAGGAGCTGGGGTTGTGTCTGGCTGGGCCTCAGTCTCAGGGCCGCAGAACAGCAGGGGCATCAGCTGCGTTCGCCTCAGTTCTTCCCGTCTGCTCTGAGCGATCCCTCATCATTTCCTGGGAGTGGGGCCAGGAACGAAGAGGAAGAGGAAATGAGGCCGGCCCCTCGTGTGGGGAACCCCGTCGGCAGCCAGGGACAGCAGGAAGGAGGCGCTCTGGCCCCGCAGGGAGCACGCGTTAGGAGATGCACACGCCTCCCGGAGGGCTTCGCTGGCACAATCCAAAACACTCTCGCTCCTGGACCTAGCTAAGTGCTGCGGGGATAAGGGGGAAACCTGCCCTGGGCCAGGAAGGCCGGCAGGCCCCACCCGCTCCTGCGCACAGACCACACCTGCCAGCAGCCCCAGGGATGAGAGCTGACGGGGAAGCTCAGAGTGCCCGGACTCCGTGGGGCGGGGGCAGCGGTGGGTCAGGTGGGAACGGTAGGGGCGGTGTGGGGTGGCTGAGAGAGCTCGGCTCCAGGGTGTCTGGACTGTTTGGAACAACTCTCAAACTGCGTTTTCCTCTGCTCTGACACCAGCACAGCCACCGGCACAGGCTCTGCGACCCAGAAAATGCAGGGGCTCCTCCATGCAGCAGGAAATCCATTCTGCAGCGGGCGCTGGCGGGGCATCCTCCAATTCAATCCCAAACCCTGGAGACATCTACCCGGAGAGAGCTCAGACCCCACAGGTCGGGAGCTCAGTCCCCAAGCCCCCGTCTCCTCCAGACACCAGTCAGAAATCCAGGCCTCTGGAACTTCTGAGGGACCAACTTCAAGTTGAGGTTCCCACAGTCCCTGTTTGGGGTTCAATTAATTTGCTGGAGCAGCTCACAGAACTCAGGGAAACACGTACATTCACTAGTTTAATGAAAAGGTTGTGTGCTCGCTGCGGCAGCACATATACTAAAATTGGAATGATACGGAGATTAGCATGGCCCCTGCGCAAGGACGACACGCAAACTCGTGAAGCGCTCCATATTTCTTAAATAAAAAAAAAAATGAAAATAATAAAAAAATAAAAAGGTTGTTGCAAAGGACAGCATGGTGGGACTTTCAGGGTGAGGTACGGGAGAGGGACACGGTGCTGCCCTCCAGGCACCCCTCCTGTGCAGCTGTCCGGAAACTCCCCAAGTCCTGTCCTCTAGGGTTGACGCGGAGGCTTCATTAATTAGGCATGATTGATTAACCCACTGGCAATCAACTTGCCCGTCAACCTCTGGACCTCTCCCCTCCCTGTGGCTAGGGGTGGGGCTGAAAGTCCTAACCTGCTAATCCTGCCTTGGTCTTCCCAGTGACCAGCGCCACCCTGAAGCTATCCGTCAACACCAGCACACAGAAAGACAGCACCACGGAGATTCTGAGGACTTCAGGAGTTGTATTTCACAAAATAAGGACAAAGACCAAACAGATATTCCACGACGTGACGGAGGTGCTGGGAGGCCGCAGGAATACACTGGACGGGGCGGGGACTGGGGCCTAAAAGCAGACCTGGGGTGGGACGTGGACGGCGGGGTGAGGGGAGAGGTAGCCCAGCGTTCAGCCCCAGGGAGGCAATGGCACCTCTTCTGGCTAGGAGACCTTCCTCCCAAGTCCGAGCCAAGTCTGATTTCTTCACGAAGGGCCCAGTCTCCCACCTCCCTGTTGGGAGAGGCCAGGGAACACCTAATCCAGTCTGCTGAGAATCTGCTGGATGCCTCAGAGACACCCACAAATCCCAGGTAGAGGCCCAAGGGGCAGGCGGACGCTCCTCCTGTCACAGCCCCACCGCCCCGGGCCTCAGCCCTGGAAGAATGGGGCTGGCACAGTGGGCCGTGATGGAAGAGAGCCACTGGCCTCGTCTGTGCACCCAGGTGTACCTGTTCTTTCTGGAACCTTCTCCTGAGTGCCTGCTAGGCGCCTGGTACTGAGCTAGGAACAGCTGAGAGAAATTGGTCACTTGGCAGTGAGGCTGGAGAGTGGATTTGTAGACACACGTACACGGAGAGGCGCGGGATGGTTGCGTGCCCCGGGGAGCTGGAGTGGTTCTGGAAGCCCTTCTGGGAGGCAGTTACATCATGCTGGGGTTTGCAGGGCAGACTGCGAGTGGGGAGGGGGGCGTGCCAGGGGGAGGAACTGCACTCAGCAGCAGGGAAATAGAAGACTTGCTCTAAAGCAGGGAGTGTGGGCAACTGAGTCACAGGCCTGAGCTCCACCCCATCCAGATAGTGACACCGCCAGAGTACCAGGGTGGAGAGGCGAGATCAAGCTTTTATTCCAGAAAGATCTGTGGCATGGTGGCCTGAAAGGCATGTGCAGAGGCCACAGTCATGAGAAACATCCACCGGGGGTGGCGAGTTGGGGAGGGGAGGGGGAGGGGAGGCTGAGAGGAAAAGACCGCCAGGGGTCTGCTGCGTGTGGGGTGGGCACCCCTGGACCTCCCAGGCAGAATGTGAGGGGTGGGAGACAGCCGCACAGGCATGTTTTGAGCATGCTCCTCTGGCGATCTCCTTCTGCTGACCTGTGCCCACGCCAGTGAGACCCTGAGCTACAGGACGGTGTCTGACGGGCTGGATGGTGGCTGTCACTAGCTGCGGTGAGCGCAGCCGCTGGTCTCCCCCACACCTCCTTACCTTGCTATCTGCCTTTTACCCCTGGGGCCTGCTCCCAGCCCCTCTTGTTTCTCTGGAAACTGTGGCAAACACACCACTACCACGTTCTGGTTCTTCCCGAATGTTCCCTCCTGGCCAAGCAGCAGCCGGGCTCTCCCCATCACATCACCGCCTTCCTCCTCTCTCTCCAGCTCAGTACCTTCCCCTCTGGGCCGCCCTCCCTTGAAGGCCAAGTTCGCAGTCCTGGCTGGAAGCTCCATGTTCTCCTGGACCTTAAAAGCCTTTCCACCTCTACCTTTCTACCCAGTCCCTGGGCATTCCAGAAAACCACTCTACCCACTCCAGAGGCGGCACAGTCATCAACCCACCCAAAGCCCGTCCTGGAGTCCTCAGCGCCCTCCTCCCTCTCCGAGCTGCGAGCCCCCCAGCCACCTGCCGCTCTGGCTTTTCTCTCCTGCCAGCTCAGCCTGGACCCGTCACGCCAAGGCCCAATCCCACCCACCAACCCCACACTCATGTCTCAGCCATATGGAGAAACTGCGCAAGGACATCAGCGTGAGGCACGAGGGTGGCTGAGAGGAGAGGGAGAGTCTGAGCGGCCCCCCGCAGTGCCTCCTGGCAGCCGTCGCAGCACACCTGGAGACACCCTCTCCTCTCCGGCTCACAGCTGCCCCTCCCACCCACTCTCCCCCAGGAAAGGGGCCTTGTCAGACAGGAGTTTCCCAGCTATCTGCATTGCCACCGCAGATCGAGCCCCCCGACCCAGCCATGGCTCTCACCTTCCGGGGAGCCGGGCTCCCCATCTCCCTCTGAGGCTCCCCTGTGCCGTGACAACGGGCCCTGAACACAGCACACCACGGCCCTAGGGCTCCGCTCCAGCTCCGCCTCTTCTCCGTTTTTCTTCTGAGCCGGCAGCTGGCAGGAGCGGGTGCCACCCGGCTTCCGGCCCTCCCGCCCCTCCCGCCGCTGGCTGTGCCTGCCGCCAGACCTCCCAGCCGTCCTGGGCCTCATCCCGCCTGCCTCCCTGCCAGGCGTCTCCTCACCTCGCCACGGCTGCTCCTCCAGCCTCTGCGCCTGTCTCTCCACGGGAGCCCACCCTCTCCTGAGGCTAGAATTCTTCCTTGAGGTGCACGTCTGTCCCTCCAGCCACTTCCTAGGTGTCTCTGGGACACTCAAAACATCCACACTCCACGTGACTCCAGTGCGACTCAGCTCCCACTCCCAGCCTTCTGCCCGCTCAGGGCTTCACCGGGTCACTGTCCTCCACCGAAACCCTCTCCTGGTATCCCCGCCCTTCAGGATCCAGCCCCTCCCTGCCCTCGGACAACAGCTCCAGGAGCCCTGGTCACATGGTGCCAACTGCAGTCCCCACACTAGACTGAGGGAATGTCACTGTCCAGAGAGGCAGGACACACCTGCCCCCTTTCGCTTTCTGCTCTCAGTCCAATTTCCCCTCCTGCACAGGCGTCCATGGCACCTCCAGGGCAGGGTCAAGGCTTCACAGAGCTCCATGCCTCCTGTCCACATCTGTCCTCACCCTCGCCCGGTCCCCACCCTCGTGGCCCCGGCTTATCCACCCAGCCCTGCGACAGAACCGTGACTTCTCCACCCAAGAGTCTCACACGATGCCCATCGTACCCCGAGAAGGAGGGGACAGAGAAGACTGGCAGAGACTCAGAGAAATCACAGACCACTTGGGCCCAAGACAAATTTAATTTTGAAGACCAATTAACAACAGGAAGCATCGTGAGCCCGCCTGCCTGGGCGTGACCTTTCCTGCAGGCATCTTCACACGACAGGAAGGTAAGGGGTGCCCGTCTCAGCCGGAAGCAGAGCACAGCCATCTTGCAAACATTCATGGTGACCGGCATTCCACAGTGACTACCAGGCAGCTGCTGACCGGGGAACTTGATAGTGGGCTCTTTGCTGGAGGCACAGCATGGATGCCAGGTACAAAAGGGGTGTGCCCATTAATGAGGTGTTAGTCACTGCACTGTGGCCAGTTGGCCCACCTGCCTGAGCTAGTTGGAAATGCAAATGCACAGTCCCTGAGGCTCCTGAGCATAGTAACTGTGGCTTGGAGCCTGAGTAGGGGCAGGCTGAGCCTCAACCTTGGCCAGCCACTCAAGATGGTACCCTGTTCCCTTTCATAGGCATACATCTTTCTTTCCCCAGCCTGGTCTGGTCCACCCAAAGGGAGGGGCTGGAGTTGGCCCAGGACTCTGCTAATTCAGGATCTTTATCATCTGAGTCCAAAGGTTCTCCCCACAGCAGATCTGGAAAACACCCCCCAGGACACCGGAGGAGAACCAGAGAGCTCAGCTCTCAGCAGCACAGGAATTCTGATGGTCTGAGTTCCAAGCCAGGTGCCAGTGACAGGTGTGCCGTGGAAGGCCAGGCACACATCAGGTTCTCAGCAAGTGTCTTTAGACCTAGGAAGAGATCCAGCTCGGGATGGAGTTGTGGCAGGTTTAATCATTTATTTTTATTTACTTTTTATGTCTGGTAGAGATAGAGTCTGACTACGCTGCCCAGCCTGCTCTCAAACTCCTGCCCTCAAGCAGTCTTCCCACCTTGGCCTCTCAAAGCGTTGGGGTAACAGGTGTGAGCCACCACGCCCGGTCCTCATCATTTCAACAGGCATTCAAGACATGCTTCCTGAATGCCAGTGTGCCAGGTACCTGAGTACAGAGGCACGGCCCCACCCAGCCCGGGTCAGGTGTACTGACCACACCAATTCAAGGTGCAGGTGCTGTGACAGGGTGCTCTCCCAGGGCCAATGCCTGCCTCCGCGGGCTCCTGCAGTGTGAGGAGGCCTTAGCCTCAGGAAGTGGTAGAGACAGCGTGGTCAAAGGACAAGGCCCCAGTGGGCAAGCCTGGTCAGAGCTACCCCGCTCTGTGAGAGCACGGGCCAGTGAGCATCCTCTGGGGCTCTGATTAAGACAGTTCTATGGTCCAGTGTAACAGGCACCAAGAAGCCAGAGGGCCCAAAATAGAGGCCTGGGAGTCACTGGGCTGCCAAGAAAGGACAGTGCACCTGAGTGTGAGGAACAGGGAGAGGGCAGCCCGGGAAGCCGCCAGAGCAGAAAAGTTCATGTCCACACCTCCATCCTTCTAAGACCACCGGTTTACCAAGGCAGGAAGGCTAGAGGAGCCTTGCTGGGAAAGGGGTCACAGAGGGTAATTAGGGAAGGGGTGGAAACAATTCAAGGGAAGGCTGAAGGGACCAGGTGATGAGCTCCGTTTAGCATGCCACAGTGAGTGGAAGGGCTTTTACTGGAAGCACCCAATTAAAACTGTAACAATCAGGCAGACACACGGTTTCTGTATCCTCAGTAGATTCCCAGGTCCCTTGTGGTGTTTTCTCAATGACCCGTAAAAAAAGGGAACAGGCTGGGTATAGTGGCTCATGCCTGTAATCCCAGGACTTTGGGAGGCTGAGGTGAAAGGATCCCTTGAGCCCAGGAGTTTGAGACCAGCCTGGGCAACATAGTAAGATATCATCTCTACAAAAAACAAAAAATTAGGCAGGTGTGGTGGCATGCATCTACAGTCCCAGCTACTCAGAAGGCTGAGGTAGGAGTCTGGCTGGAGCCCAGGAGGCTGGGGCTGCAGTGAGCCATGACCACACCACTGCACTCCAGCCTGCACGACAGAGTGAGACCCGGTCTCTTAAAAAAAAAAAACTAACATCCGGGTACAGTGGCTCATGTCTGTAATCTCAGCACTTTGGGAGGCTAAAGTGAGCAGATCACAAGGTCAGGAGCTTGAGAGCAGCCTGGCCAATATGGCGAAATCCCAACTCTACTAAAAATACAAAATTAGCTGGGTGTGGTGGTGCATGCCTGTAATCCCAGCTACTCGGGAGGCTGAGGCAGGAGAATCCCTTGAACCCGGGAGGCGGAGGTTGTGGTGAGCCGAGATTGCCCACTGCACTCCAGCCTGGGCCACGACAGCAAAATTCTGTCTCAAAAACCAAACCAAAACAAAAACAATGAACAAAAAGAGAAAAAGAAGCGCGCACACTGGGGAGGGGCGTGGCTGTGCATGCACAGTCCTCGGAGGCCGCACAGCCCGTGCCCCTGTGAGAAGGTTCTGTTGGAGGGTGTAGATAACGGCTCACAACCTTATCCAGAGGCTCACATGCCGGCTGCGGGCAGACAGAGGCTGCTTTGGGGGCACAGCCTTTCCCCAGCCTCACCCATTTGGCCCCTCAGGGTGGAGGACCGCGGGAGGAGCACCACATGCCTGGCCTCTATCCTTAGTAGATTTTTTTCCAGAGTCATGCCTGTTGCCAGTGCTGATGGACGACACAGAAACGGGGTCCTGGAAGGAGAGGGAGGTGCCCCCAAGGGCTCTGCAGCCTTGGGTTTCTGGGTCTGAGAAGGCCTTTTCCAGAGCCCTACCTGTGAGAACGCTCTGAGAAGACCAACCCTCAGACAGCAGGTGAACCAGGTCCTTTAAGAAGAGTGACACCCAAGCTGGAGGTTCCCCAAAAGGTGAATAGACACGTGAGACAGGAAGGCCACTGCAAGGCCACCGGCATCCTCACGCCCCACATTCCATCCTTCCCTCTAGGAGACACACTGGGTTTCGGTGACAGAAATTAAAAGCCCAGGCTGGGCATTGTGGCTCACACCTATAATCCCAGCCTTTGGGAGGCCAAAGTGGGAGAATTGCTTGAGCCTAGAAATTGGAACCAGCCTGGGCAACAAAGTGAGACCCCGTCTCTATAAAAAATGCTAGGCATGGTGGTGTGTGCCTGTAGTCCCAGCTACTCAAGAGGCTAAGGTGGGAGGATTGCTTGAGTCTGAGAGGTCGAGGCTGCAGTGAGCCATGATTGCATGATCCCACCACTGGACTTCAGCCTGGGCAACCGGAAGGAGACCCTGTCTCAAAAAAAGAAAAGAAAGGAAAAGAAAAAAGTCTGTAGTTCCAGCCATTTGGAAGACCCTCTCTCAAAAATAAAAAAGGAAAAAAGAAAGAAAGAAAATTAAAAGCCCACCACCCTCCCCCACTCCCCTGAAAGGCAATGGGTTACCTGACTGACCTTCTGTTACCTCAATGACTCTGTTTTCAGAATTTATTAGGAGCCTACAGGGTTCAGGGTTCTGTCTTGTTTTTCTCACTGCACACATTCTCCTGGGAAGACCCAGCCCAACTGCCAGCTTAGACGCCACACAGCGTCCCCAAAATGCTCTCTAGCCTAGTACGCTCTCCTTGGCTCCAGGCCAGACGTCTCACAGTAACCTCATCGGCATCGCCACGCGGTGCCAGCCCGCTCCCTCCCGCACTCCCCAATAAGTACACCCTGCATGGGGTGTGGCACCGCCCGCAGCCCCATCCTGGAACATCGCCTCCTTCCTCCCTGGCTCTTCCCATCCCACAGCCACTTGCCCCAGAGTCTTGCTCTCTTTTCTTTTGACACAGAGTTGTCCAGGCTGGAGGGCAGTGGCACGATCAGAGTTCACTGCAGCCTGCAACTCCTGGGCTCCGGCGATCCCCCCGCTTCAGCCTCCCAGAGTGTGGGCTTGCAGGCGCGAACCCCCGTGCCCAGCTGCGTCTTCCTCTTTTCTGTGCTGACATCTCTCTGGGTGTGCCACGACAGTCCCTCCACTGGCCTTGACCTCTGTGCAGCCCTTCACCTCCCTGGCCACCTCTGATCAAGTCACTCACAAACCCAAGATCTTCAGCGGCTTCATGGCACTCACAGTGAAATTCAGACTCCCAGGCTGTCACTCAAGGCTTTTCCCAGCCTGCGGTCAGCCCAGCTCACTCATTTCACCCCAGCCACCCGGGGCCACCACTGCCCTTCTCCTAAGACTTGGTGGGCAGGAACCACGCCCACGACTTTATACGCACTGTCTCTTTGTGGGAAGGTGCTTTCCCTCACTTGTTCCTGCCACTCCAATCATCCTTCAAAATGAAGCTCAAGCCCATCTCAGAGGCCCACCCCACCACGATCCAGCTGGACGCCAGGCCTCTGCACCCACAGAAGGTGCTGTCCACCTCTGCGGGAGGTTCTACCTTGTGTTGATTCTCCTCTCTCCTCACTGCACTACAAGCCCAAGGGCCGAGACCAACTCTTACTCAACACCGAATCCACAGAACGCACAGCATGGTGCCTCCCATGAAGTATGGATTCAATAAATGCACTTTTGTTGTTTTGGTTTTCAGAGGCGGGGTCTTGCTCTGTTGCCCTGGCACAATCACAGCCCACGGCAGTCTTGAGCTCCCAGGCTCAAGTGCTCCTCCTGCCCCAGCTCCCTGAGTAGCTGGGACCACAGGTACATGCCAACATACTTGGCAAATTTTTTAGAGAGACAAGACTTCTCTATGTTCCACAGGGTGGTCTTGAACTCCTGGGCACATGTGATCCTCCCAAAGTGTTGGGATTACAGGCGTGAACCACTGCTCCTGGCTTAATAAACCCATGTTGAAAGGACACAGAAAATCATTGAATAATGAATTCAAGTTGGTCCTCGGTAAAAAGCCTGAGGTTTTGTTTCTCTGATATTATCTCCAATTGAAAGTCAATGTTTGAAACAGCCACTGAAATTGCTGCTTTGAGTTGAAAAGCACTTCTTTCTTCCATTTACAGAGTTGTCATAACAGAAAAGGTATGCTCAGACAGGTAAAACATTGAACAGGGTAAATGTTAAGTGCTTTTTTTATAATCTGCTTCATCGTCCTTATGTACTTTAAATCAGAGACCATCTAATGGCAAACATTTAATATGTTTTCTGCGCTTGGCTCAATCTGTAGTTAATTAAGAGCAACACAGCATGCCCAAGGTCACTCGAGCTTGCTGGACAGCCCTGGCAGGTGTGGCCAGCGAGAGCTAGCAAGGCCACCCTGCAGGTGACTTTACAGACCCTGGGTGGCCAAATTGATTGTTGTTATGAAAACCCTGCCTAGATTACTTCTGCATCCCCAGAAGGTCACCCTCAACCCAGTGGAAAGCAACTGCAATAGTTATCATTCCGACCAAAGGACCTTGATCCATTTCAACCATTATGTAGAGAGAACCTCTGGCCCCCTGTGGCCAGGTTTGGGGGAAGCAGAGATGAACAGTGTGGCTCCAGCCCTGTTCACAGGGAAAGACAGGCTTCTAAGTAGAGCACGCACTCCCCAATAAGTACTCCATGTAAAGGCTTTATCTGAGTGCTCAGATTAGATGAGGATCAACTCTCAGAATAAAAGGAAGCGCACGCAGGGGTCATGCCACCGGCTAGGAACAGGAACTGTAAAATCTTCATATGATTTCTTGATCTTTTCTTATCTGGATTGGTTTTGCCCAGTCTGTGTTCCTTAAAATGAAAAGAACCTGACTGAGCATCTTCACCACAACTGAGCAAACATCCACAGGGGCCTACTGTGTGCTGTGGACGGAGCCCTGGCCCTTAGGCAGAGGGAAGGCCCCACACGTCATCTACGGGTGCCTACTGTGTGCTGAGGACAGAACCTGAAGCCAGAGGCCCGGCCCTCGGGTGGAGGAAGCAGCACCCCGGTGCCAAATAATGAGACGATTTCTTCTGCACATCACCTGAAGGCACCTGCTGACTCCAGAGCAAACACAGCAAAACAGGGAAAAATCACCCGCTAGTGCTTCCATCAGTCCTGGCAGGGCAGGCCGACACCCCCTTTCTGGAATAAGCTGCTGGGGAAACACAGTGACACTGGTCTCACGACCTAACCAACCTACAACCAACCTAACAGTGCACCTGCACCTCCACACAAACCAGGTGGCTTTTAGACAACCTTTGGCCTTTCATGTCACCCCCTGCAAGCAGTAACCCCGGAGGCCAACAGCGGGTTTCCAAGCCTGGCCAGTTTCCCCACGGGGCCACCAAAGAAAGCCTGTGGCCAGGTCACGGGGACCCCCGCCTGGAGGGGGCGGGAGGCGGGAGCAGATGCAGCCCAGCGCGGGCGGGGCTGGCTCTCCCCTCTGCTGTGCCAACTCAGGACTGGGGGTCCCCGGCTTCCACTTCCCAGGGCTCGGCGCACCCAGGGCGGGGGGCACCACTGGACGGGGCCGGGGACTGGCGGACCCCCAGCAGAGTGGGTAGTGGGGGGTGTGTCATCCGGGGTCGGGCGGGGCCCGCGGTCCACAGGGCAAGTCTTATCAGAATCTGTGGCAATCTCACCCAGCCCCGAAGAGGATTTCCGACCCTGCGGAGACGGAAAGCGCCTAAGGAAAGACTGACACAGCCGGCTCTTGCCAACGACACCCTGCCCTGGGCCGGGACGCGGGCGACAGCAACCGGGCGGAGTTTGGGCCTGGCGCGCAGGGGGTCCCGCTCCTGCGCCCCCGCCCGGAGGACGAGCCGCAGCTGCAGCGCTCCGCAGTGCCGGGCTCCGGGGCCCCCGACCCCCGCGTGGCTGGGGATTCCCGCCTCGGACCGGGCCCGCAGCCCAGCCTCCACGCTCCCGCCCCCAGCACGCGTCGGCCGCGGTGACTGCGGGGACCCGGCCCAGCCGGGCCACCCCGCCGCGCGCCCCCCGCACGCCCCGAGCGCACCCACCTCCGCGCGCCGCTGTCTCCTCCGCTCGCCGCGGCCGGGCTCTCTGCGCACGCGCGCGCGCGGCCCCGCCCCCGCCAAGCTCGCGCCCAGTGCCCACCCCGGAGCGCCGGCGGGTCTCGGGCCGGCAGGGCTCTGGGCATGCGCGTCGGCGGCTGGCGGCCGCTGCGGCGGAAGCAGGCGCCGGCCGGGGACCGGTCCAGTGTAGAGGGGCGGGGGCTACAGTGGGGTCCCAGGGGGCGAGCCAAGGGGGGCGGGAGGGTAGCAGGGCCCCGCCGAGGGCATCGGGGGCCCGGACGGCCACCTGTCCGAGTCGCCGCCGGGCTGGATCACGCGTGGATCTGGAACCGCGTGGGCGCGACGTCCAGCCCCGAGCCGGGGGAGAAGCGCTGGAATGGGGTCCTGGGACAGGCCCGGAGAGGGGGAGACGCGGCAGAGAGAGGGACGGCCGGGCGGAGCCCGCAGATGGGGACACAGCCGGCCAAGAAAGATGCGAGGCCGGGCTGCAGACGCCACGGGGCACCCGGACGCGGACGCCCAGCCAGCAGGGGCCGAGGCCGCCGCCCTCGCGGGGCTGCAGCAGGCGGGAGACGCCCTGTCCCCCCAAGGGGGGGGGGTCCAAGGCGCCTGCGGTGGCCATAGTCTTTGGGGAGGTTAGCGCGCTCACTGGTGGGTCGCCGCCCAGGTCGGGGTGCATCACCGAGGCCCGGGGGATGATCTGAGACCCCCGAGAGGGCCCGGCATTACGAAGGGTTCACAGCCCTCCAGGTATCACAGTGCCCCTGGTACAGGGCCGACAGCCGGGTGGGGGTGGGCGAGACCATGGCGCCTTATCACCCGCCTTGGTGCGGGGCGGACTGTCGCTGCGCCGGTCACATCCCCCCGAGGCCAGACGGGAGGTATCGAGGGAGCTGCCGGAGGGACGGGGCGGTGGCCCAGGTGGTGACAAGCACAACGCGAGCAAGGAATCCTCGGCAGGCGAAGGCACAGGGTGAACGTGCTCCTGGATGTGGAGCAGCGCCCGCCCCGCCCCGCCCGCGGGCTCAGGCCGCGCCGCAGCGCCCCCGCCGCTCGCGCCGCTGCAGCCTCCGCAGGCGCCGCGTCCACGCGTCCCTCCAGGGCAGCACTAGGCTTCCGCGGGCGGCGCTGAGCCCGGGACCCCGGCCCCCTGCGTCCCCGGACGCGGCTCCGGGCCCGCCCCCCAGCAGCAGGTAGCGGCGGCCCGGGAGCAGGCGCGGGCAGCCGCAGGCCGCGTCCCCCGCGGGCACCCACAACGCGCTGCTCCCGCGCCGCGCGCGCTCCTCTCCGCTCCGGAACACGGCGAGCACGGCCACGGGGAAGCGCGTCCACGCGCCGCGCGCCTCGCCGCGCGCGCCCACCGCCACCTGCACCGCTGCGGGAAGAGCGAGAGGGGGCGGGGTCAGGAAGGGTGGGCCGCGCGGGGTGGGCGGGGAGGGCGCCGGGAGGACCGTGGGCGCGGAAGGGGCGGGGCCGCCTCCCGTCGGGGACCTGAGCGCTGCGGATGGGCCTTGGGGCCCAGCAACGGTCAAGGTGTTCCCAGGGGATGTTGGTCGAGGAGGGGAGGCGGGGAGAGGAGGGAGGTGGGAAGGTGCGCGGGAGGCCTGACGGCGCCTACCGTAGTCCTTCCTGCAGAACTTCTTCAGGCTGATGCGGTAGCTGCCACGGGCAGGTTTGCAGTGCGAGTCACAGTCTGCGCAGAGGGTGGGAGGCTGGAACAGACTCCCATCCCCCTTTCCCCACCCTCCCCTCCCGGAACCCAGAGCCCCCTCCCCTAGAGTCATGCCAGTCTGGGGCCTTGTCCTGTGTCCACTCACCCTGGGGCTGCGCAGGGCTGCTGTCCTCAGTGGGTCCAGGGATAGGGGTCTCTGCGGAGAAGGAGGGAGAATGGCCTGCGATGGAGGAACAGAGAGATCTGCAGGGCTCCAGGAACAAACTGGGGACAACAGCAGGGAGCTGGGGTGACTCTGGCTTGGTGGCTGAGGCAAGGCAGGCACACTCACTAACACAGGGCGCCACCGGGGAGCGGCTCTGCTGGAAGCCAGGGGCGCAGCGATTGCAGGTGAGGCCGGTGACGCCGTCCTTGCAGGGACACTGGCCTGTGGTCTGGTTGCAGGTCTTGCCAGCAGCGCCAACGGGGTGACAGTCGCAGGCTGAGGACAGAGGTGGGAAGGGCCTGGTCAGAAGCCGGTCTGGGTATCTGGGAAGTCAGAGGGCGAGGGCCTGCAGGTGGCCAGTGGCGGGCTCACCCCTGCAAGCCCGACGGTCACTCAGGGCGCGGCCAGGGTCTCGATAGAAGCCCTCCCGGCAGTAGTGGCAGTGGCGGCCGGCGGTGTTGTGCCGGCAGTTGAGGCAGACACCCCCGCTGCGGCGGCCGGACAGTCGGTACAGCTCCATGTTGAAGCGGCAGCGGCGGGCGTGGCCGTTGCAGGAGCAAGCTGCAGGGAGGGATGGGTCAGGGGCAGGCTGGCTGGGTCCAAGGTCCCCAGGCCACCCTCCAAGGCCTCACCGAGGCAGGCGTGGGGTTCCCGAGCCGTCGCCCGCTGCCATGGCCTGTCGCAGTAGAAGGGCTTGCAGCGGCCGCAGTCGGGGCCCTCGGTGCCGTGCCGACAGTCGCAGATCAGGTGGCCCTGCACGTCCAGCAGGCACCGTGACGCATGTCCATTGCACTTGCAGCGCCCGCCCACCTGGAGGTCGGTGGCTGCGTAGGAATAAGGGACGATGGCCTCCGAGTCCCTGGGGTTGCCCGCCGCACTAGGCCTTGTGAGTACTATGCGGATGTCAGTGGCGGTCACCCAGTCTTGGAGCACTGGGCTGCTGTCCAGATCCAGGCCTGGTGGGCTGCTGTCCTGCACGCTGAAGGCCAGAAGGCCGCTGCCATCAGGCTGGGCCTGGGGTGCCGGGAAGCACAGGGCCTCGGGCCCTGGACCAGCTGGGCCAATAGCGGGGGCAGGCAGGCGGCCATAGTCCAGGCCGCAGTAGGAGGAGAAGAAGCCCAGCGGGGCCCAGCTGCGGCCATGGTCCTGCGACTTGAGCAGAGCCACGGAGGCTGGGGGAGCTGAGCAGAAGCGCAGGCTCACGAACACCAGCTCGAAAGCCTTGCCGAGTGGCACCGTGAGAGTCACGTTGAGGGGTGCCCGGGGCAGCGACTCTGAACGCCAGCACAGAGGGCTGGCCGTGCCCCCTGCGGAGGTCAGGAGGGCGGGGGGGTGTGCCCGTCGCGGGTCGGAGGCGTCGCAGGCCCGAGTGGCCGGCCGCCCGCACGTGCTGGACGCCAGCACCTCGCGGCCCAGGGCGGCGTTCACCAGGCCCGGCACGCAGCCCCGGGGAGCGCCCCCCTCATCGTGGCAGGGGTCGGCGGGCGCCGGCGGTCCCGGGCTCAGGGCGGCGGAGAGCGTGCCTGCCGTTAGCAGCAGCTCCCAGGGCCAGCCGGGCATGGCCGGAGCCGCCGCGGGTCAGCCAGCGGCCGGGCCCCAAGACGCTGCCCTCGAGGAGAAGGAGCCCCCTCCGCGGCTCTGCCCGCCAGGCCCCGCACTGCCGAGGAACAGAGCCCCCAGGCGGCCCCAGCCCGGCCCAGAGGTGGGAGCAGCGGCGGGCACGCCCCGGGCCCAGCGCAGCAGCGGGGATGTTGGCGCGTCCTCCCGCTGGGCCTGGAGTGATGACAGGCGTCGTCCCCGCTCCCGGTGCCTCCGCCCGCGGAGGCCCCACCCGCCGCCCGCCGCTCGCACTCACCCACCGAGGGCCGGGAGGAGTGGGTCTCCCGGCCTCCGGGGACGGGCCGTGGGCGGGCGGGGCCTGCGGTGCACTGGCCGACGCCTCCTCCCGGCTGCAGCCAGGGCGAACGAGCTGTGCCAGGAGGGGGTGGGGGGCGCAGCAGGCGCCAGCACGGGCCCAGCCGGGGGCGGGGCTGCTCGGGGCGGGAGCAGGGAGAGAAGGGGCGGGGGCCTCATCGGCGGAGCTGGAATCAGAAGCAGATTCAGACGCGGGCTGGGCCAGCGGGGAAGGGGGCTGGGAGGCCCGGGAGCCAGGGGAGGGGCCGGGGAGCCAGGAATGCGCCGGCGGGAGGGGTCTGGAGGGGGCGGCTCAGCCTTCGCAGCCCGTGGGGGACCACCCAGCAGGGTCCTGGGCCCACAGCCAGGCCTTGACTGCTCCTGGGGCTGTGCCACGTGCTGGGCGGGGGTCTGGGCCGCCTCCTCCCTGAAGCCCATCAGGCAGGCAAGGCCCTGGGTCTGACAGCAGAGACTGGATGCTCCCTGGGTAGGGAAAGCGGTTGAAGGGTTATCCCCAAAGCAGCGTCTACTCAAGTAGAAAGAACCCGGGATTGGGGTCAGGTCTGATTTTGAATCCAAACTGCTCCATTTCTGGCTGCAGGAGTTGGGTTCCTGTTTCCTCATCGGCCAGACGCCTGTTACTCAGCACGTGCTCTAGAGCTGTTGGAGCTGACGAGCCCGAAGTGCTATCTATGAGGCCCAAGTCAGGCTGCACAGACTGGAGTGTCTCCTGCCTGTGTGGAGGAAGGAGGGCACCCCCTTGGGCCTGAGCTGGGCTAAGACAGGAGCCAGCAACCCCTGCACAGGCCAGACTCTGATCCCGATGCTCCCTGGGTCTGCGAGTTTCTAGTTACATCTCTGCCACGGGCTCGGCTGGCAGGGAGGACGTGGAAGCTGAGGGTGTGATGAGGTGGCTTCTTGGGGTTCAGGGACTTGGTTAGCTGTTGAGGACCCCTCTGCAGGGACAGAGAGTAGAGTTTAATCATAGGAAGGGGCTGGTCACAACCCTCAGCCCACTGGCCCGCATCGAAGCAAGTTTGGCCAGGGAAACTGAGGCAGAAGCCCAGCTGGGTGGCCTGGGAACTAGTGGGGGATGGGGCAGCTGTGCCTGGGAGCGACGCCAGCAGAGGGCCCAGGGACAGCTCTGGTCAGAGAAATGTCCTTCTCTCCTACTTTCAGGTCCTGGACAGAGGAGGCCCAACATCCCAGGGAGGGGCCGGGAACAAGTCCCTGCAGGGCCTGCATGCCCCGTTTCACATGGAAGGCCAGGCCCTCAGATGGTGGAGGGGCCACGTGGGTGGGCCCTGGACGCAGCCAGAGGACGACAGGAAGAGGATGGAGAGGCAGGAGCCTCGCACTTTTGGGGGGAGCAGGGGCAGGAGGACACAGAAGCCTGCTGGGGGAAACTGAGGGACCAGAGGAGAGAACAGGACGGCCTGCCTGTGGAGGCGAGGAACAGGAAGACAGGGTGATGGGGCCCCTGGCTTGGCTCCTGGAGCAGTGGACACGGCTGGTGCACGCCTTCTCCGGGCCACATGTCTGCATATGACAGTCACAGATGCAGGGATGGGGGCACAGGAGCACTGAGCAGAGAGGACTGAGGGGCTCTCTCTGTGCCACAGGCCCCTGCCCCTCAGCTTCCTGATAAAGAGAATGGGAACTGTGTCCTTTGCAAGGTGAGGGACCTGAGCCTGACAGGGCTCACGCTCTGCTCTGTGGGTCAAGCTTAGAGCCTGAAACTTCCCAAACACCTTCTTCAAGGTTCTTCTGGCTCCCAACCCCCACCCCCTGCCACCCCACCATAACGGTGGGAGGAACCCTGCGGGGAGCGTGGGGGTGAGATCATCACTCTGGGACAGTGGAGAGAAAAGCCCAGGCCTGACACAGGGGTTCCACTGTCCGGAGACTAGCCTCTGGGGAAACTCAGGCTGTCTCTGGACATCAGGGCCATGGCCAGATCAGGGCCACTGCCAGACTGGCCACCAGCCAGGCTGCAGGAGGGACAGTGACCGGCAGCCTCTTCCACCTTTGTCAGAGGGACTGGGGTCTGCAGAATGACTGGTGCCTTCTGGGCTGGCGGAAAGTCGGCGCCTGGAGCTCAGTCCTGCTGCTGTCGTTCATCTGGGTCAGCATGGTGGGAGGCCTTGTGGGCCCAGAGGGCCACTGTGTCACCAGCTTCCCCAGAAGGAGGCTGCTGGCCACAGGGCCTAACCCTAGAACAGACCTCTGCACACGTTCCTCTGCCCCCACCCCCAGCCCTCGCAGATGGTGTTTGGGAGTCGGGGAGGGCCTCCGCACAGCCCCCAAGCGGGACTTACTGCTCTCTAGGGACCCAGCCACCTGTCCCAGCCCCTGCCAGGGGCCTCCCACCCCCCACCCGCCCTGCCCCTCGTGGCACCTTCCCAACAAAGCAGCTCCTCCCCTCCCCCCACCTGCAGCTCAGGCCGCAGCGCCTCACCGCCCCCCCCCCCCCCCGCGGCGGGGGGGGGCTGGGCTGTGGGGTCGGGGGGGGGGGCGGTACGTGAGGGGGGGGGGCGGGCCCGGGGA